>KE504710.1:146476-158129 GCA_000441515.1 Elaeis oleifera | reverse complement strand
ACAACGAGACCTGCATCAACTCGCCCCAAGTGGTATCGCCATCCGCTAGCATGTGAGAGAGCTCTGAGTCCGACCGCAGCTCTTCAAGATCTATTCATGCTATGCTATGGAGAAAAAAAAATTATAGGCAGAAAAAGGCTATAGATATATCGAAAGCACTGATCCGCTTCTCCCTTCCTCAATCCCACCCTCATTTCTCTATTCTAGGGTTTTCGATTTAATTTCATATCTCTCTCGATCGTCTAGGGCTTTTGATCCCTGATCGAGACTCGGAGTAGAGCCGATTTTGTTGAGAAGCCATGGGTCGGAAGAAAAACGTGACGATCGACGACGACGAGTACTCGATGCCGCAGGACGATCCGGCGGAGCCGCCGCCGCCGCCGCCGTCGGAGGGTCCGGAGAAGGAGAACCGCGTCGCGCCCAAGAAGAGCAAGAAGGGTGGCAAGGCCCAGCGCAACGCCGACAAGGGCGATGATGCCGTAGAGCCGCAGAAGCCCGCCGTCGCCGACGACGCCCTGTTGGCGGTGGAGGGGCGGCGGAGGACGAGGACGAGGACGAGATTCCCGTCGTCTTCTCTGGTAAGAAGAAGTCGTCTAAATCTAAGAAGAATACTGGTGCTTTCAGTGCTTTCAATGCTTTGAATGCCCTCGGGGATGAGGAGGAGAACAAAGAGCCGGAACCAGAACCGAGACCTAAAGCCAAGTCGAAACCTGAGGTTAATAACCATGTGGTGGAGGACGAAGGGGATGTGAGCGGGGATCTTGATGGGGAATTTGGCCGGCAGGGTGGTATGGGGGATGTTGCATCGAAGAAGCAGCAGAAAAGAAGAAGAAGAAAGGTGGAGGACCGCCCAGGAGGAGGAGGACTTGGACAAACTCCTAGCGGAACTGGGGGAGGGCCCTCCGGTGGCCTCTACTGCCCCACCGCGGTTACTTCTCCGGCTGCTGAGGAACAAGCCGAAGAAGGAGATGATAATGAGATAAAGGATGCTGATTTGGAACCAAACAAGCAGGAGGATGCTCCGGAGGAGGCTGCCTCCAAGAAGAAGAAGAAGAAGAAGAAGAGTGGAAGGACTGCCCAGGAAGAGGAGGACTTGGATAAGATTCTTGCTGAGCTTGGGGAGGGCCCTGCACCACCCCAGTAGTGGAGGAGACAGCTCCAGTTCTGCCAGGGCAGGCAGAGGCTGCGGGAGATGAGAAGGATGGGGAAGCTGAGAGTGTGGAGTCAGCTGCAGCAAAGAAGAAAAGAAGAAGAAAGAGAAGGAGAAAGAGAAGAAGGCCGCTACTGCTGCTGCACCTGCTGCAGTGGAGGCTAAGGAAGAGAAGAAGGAAGAAGCAAAGGGAAAGGGTCCTGACAAGAAGCTTCCAAAACATGTTAGGGAGATGCAGGAGGCGTTGGCAAGGAGGAAGGAGGCGGAAGAGAGGAGAAAGAGGGAGGAAGAGGAGAGACTGAGGAAGGAAGAGGAGGAAAGGAGGCGATTGGAGGAGATGGAGAGGCTTGCAGAAGAGGCGAAGAGGAGGAAGAAAGAAAGGGAGAAGGAGAAGTTGCTGAAGAAGAAGCAGGAGGGCAAACTCTTGACAGGCAAGCAGAAGGAGGAGCAGAGGAGGTTGGAAGCAATGAGGAAACAGTTCCTTGCTCAGAGTGAGGTTCCGATAGGTGATGCTGGTGGAGAGACAAAGAAAGACCCAAGTATGAGACCAAGAAGTCCAAACACACTCAGGCAAAGTTTGTGGAGGTAGAGAAAGTCGCTGAAAGCCAGGCAGAGGCGGATGAACCCACTACAGAGCCAACTGTTGAAGATGCTATGGCTGAAGAAGAGTCTGTATCTCAAGTTGAGGAGGCTGAGGACAACGTTGAAGCTAATCAGGAGCCAGAAGAGGTTAA
Organism: Elaeis oleifera; assembly: GCA_000441515.1. NCBI lineage: Eukaryota > Viridiplantae > Streptophyta > Magnoliopsida > Arecales > Arecaceae > Elaeis > Elaeis oleifera. The sequence goes on along the minus strand of KE504710.1, from coordinate 156,245 downwards.
AGTGATGGAAGAGGATGAAGATGAGGATGAGTGGGATGCAAAGAGCTGGGACGATGTTGATGTTACATTGCCTGCCACAAGTGCATTTGCTGAGGAGGATCAAGAGCAGGTGGAGGCAAAACCTGTTGTTAGAAAAGGTGCAGAGCGTGTTGCATCTTTGGTGCCTGCTGAACCTCAGGCTCACTCTACAGTGACCACAAAGCCTGCTGTCAAAAAGGTCTTTGCTCCTTGTGCACCTTCAAAGAAGACTCGTGTGGAAAACAAAGAGAATGAGAATGAAAATGTGTCCACCACTAATACTGAGAGGGGAAATGAAGTTGTGGCTAAGCAAGGGTCAAGGACTGTAGATGATAAATCAAAGAAGAGTGGCAATGATCTCCGCTCACCCATTTGTTGCATTCTGGGTCACGTAGATACTGGGAAACCAAGCTGCTAGATTGCATTAGACGCACTAATGTACAGGAGGGAGAGGCTGGGGGTATCACCCAACAAATTGGAGCTACCTATTTTCCAACTGAAAACATAAGGGAGAGAACCAAGGAGCTGAAAGCTGATGCAACATTGAAGGTTCCAGGCTTACTTGTCATTGATACCCCTGGTCATGAATCCTTCACCAATTTACGCTCTAGAGGTTCCAGCTTGTGTGATATTGCTATATTGGTTGTGGACATTATGCATGGGCTTGAACCACAAACAATTGAATCCCTCAACCTTCTAAAAAGTCGGAACACAGAGTTCATAGTGGCATTGAATAAGGTGAGTTTTCAAGTTGCATGGTGAAAGCTCTTTTATCGCTACTGGATATGTTTTTCGTTATTACTCATTCCATCTCATGTTTCTTTGTTCCATTTTTAAGGTGGATCGACTTTATGGGTGGAAACCCTGCCCAAATGCGCCCATAGTGAAGGCTCTCAAACAACAGTCCAATGATGTGAAGAATGAGTTTAATATGAGACTTACACAGGTCAGTGTATTTCACTGATATAATTCTTCCTGGTGGGGCTTTAATCCAAAGCTAATGTGGATATTGGCAATGTATGATTCCTTGATGTAGATTATAACTCAGCTCAAGGAGCAGGGTCTGAACACAGCTCTGTACTACAAGAACAGAGAAATGGGAGAAACATTTAATATTGTTCCCACAAGTGCTATCAGGTATTTCCTGGCACTTGTCTTTTGTACGCCCTTTTGATAGTTTACTGAAATGTAACATCTTTACTGAATGGCTTTCACTAATTACTTTTATATGATATCCCAGTGGCGAAGGAATACCAGATCTTCTGTTGTTGTTGGTACAGTGGGCGCAGAAACAATGGAAGAAAAGCTTACGTATGTTGATGAAGTCCAGGTTGGTTATACAGTTTTTATGCCTGTTCCTGGTGCTTAACTTTTTGAATCATTAGCACTTGCAAGGCTGAGCATCATGCATTGGCTTCGCTTTCATTATTTGTTTGTTTTACATTTCATGCTAAACACAGATCCTAGATGAGCTGATGGTATTTATACTTTTCCATTGCATCAGATCAATGGAATATATACTGAAAGTCTTTTTTCATCACTTCTATGTCTTTCAGTGTACTGTTTTGGAAGTCAAAGTGATTGAAGGTCTAGGAACTACCATCGATGTTGTGCTGGTAAATGGCGTTCTTCATGAAGGTGACCAAATAGTTATTTGTGGCATGCAGGTACTAGATGTTGTGTTACCTTCATTCTCTTGCTGTAATGAAGCCGCTTTCTTGTGTACTTGTTACTTATTGTAGTTAAATTTCAATACAGGGCCCTATTGTTACCAACATTAGAGCTTTGCTTACCCCCCATCCTATGAAGGAGCTCCGAGTGAAGGTGAGTGAATTGTTTCCACAACCATTACGTTTATGGTATCTTTAGTTATGCTTGGTAAGGTACCAATTGATCACTGATTGTTATTAATACCACGAAAGGGCTTTAACCAAAAAAGTGACTTCTTGACAATTACATCTATGGCGTTTTCTCAAATGAAATGCTAATTTAGTTCTTTCCTGTCCCATTTCTCCAACAACTGATGAATGCCTTTACATGGGCAAATGTGTGACACCAAGTTCATATCGAACTAAAATTTTTTGACAACCAGAACTTGAGATATATGAAATTGTTTCCAGAATGCATGATACTATGGTGATTTGGTAAAGTGACCAAATAGAAGTCTTTCACTTGCCAAAGAGGTCAGTATGGATTGGGTTAACAGGCCCTAGATTGTGCTGTAATAGAAATATGAATGCAAAAGTCGATTTACAGTTATTCAAACTTAAACGATCTACAGAGTTAGGATTATAAATTGCACAGAATGCTCTAGGTTAAATTACGTTTTCTAGGACTTAGAGCAATTATCAGCCTGTGTGCCGAAATGTGACCATCTGTTTGACTTATTGGGGTTTTGTGACATGAGATCAGTGTTTGGTGTGTTTAGCTTGTCCTTGCCTTTGACTCCTTATCTTATATGTGGAGTAATTCTTAAACATCCTTTTGGTCGGACTTGCTTGAATGTGAATTAAAAGCAAGTTCTCATTTTGGAATTTGATCAACCTTCTTAGCTTCACATCATTGAATACTATGGAAGATGTCAAAGCTCTTGAAGAATGGATAGCTGGATGGACATGCAAGGAATTTAAAAAATCATGGTTCAGTATAGTTGGAAATTTTCTGAAGGTTTTTTGAGCGATTACTATCAACATCAGATGGTTTTGTACCATAGATTTGCTACTGTTAAGTTTTATTTTTCATAATATGAATATCAAGGACTGCTCTATGAATGGCATCTCATCCTACTATTTCTCATCTTCTGCATACAACTTCCTTTCTTACGCATGCCCACAGACATGTGCATATGTGTGTGTGTGAGAGAGAGAGAGAGAGTCAAGGATGATGAAAATCTTATAACTCTATCATCCCATAGTTCTGCTTCTGATATTATAGGATATCTAATTACGTTTTGGGTGCTGTGAAATTAGATGAAAGCAAGCAAAATAAGAATGGAGGTTGGTTATGTCTGGACTGCCTAATTATGGACTTACATTTTCATCTTATGTCTGTCACTTTCCTAGCATTAAAACAGATCATCAAAGAAGAATCTTGCGGTCCTTGTTAAGCATTTCATGAGTATAGTTTCCCAGATCTTGGTAAAATATTTGTGCATGTTGAGAACTCTCAAGTTATGATGCATTGAATTCACGGCTAAGTAAAACTTCTGTGGTTCATTGAAGATCACCATACCATAGGCATGTCAAATCAAGTGCTTTATTGTTTTTTGGATTTAAAATGAAAATTCATAGCTATAAGATATTTTCTGGAGTTGATTTTGGTGGTCAGTTTCTTGGGTTTGAATATGTGAAAGCAACATTTGCATAATGGTTTGACTATGGTTCAGTACTGGTTTTGGTTCTCGTACGAGTGCCCCATCAGTATGGTCCAGTTCTTGTTATTGACACTCAGTACGGGGCACAGCAAATATTGATTCACTACCAGTGAGTGATCATTTTTTCGAATGTTCAATCATTAAAAAAAGAAAAAGCAAAATTGAAAGTTAAGAAAAAACGAAGTTCCAAATTTCTTAGTGAGTGCACGGTTTTTTTTTCCTCCCTTTGTGCGAAAGAAAAGACAAGCAGATCTTTTAACATTTTTCACAATGTTCTTGTGTAACCAAATAAGAAAATTTCTCAATTTTCTTTTCTTTTATTGTCCCTCATTGGATTACTTCTCTTTTATTTTCTTGAGACTTAAATATTGGTAAAAAGTGTTGTCGAGGAAGTGCAATTGCTTGTTTGTTTAACTGGCATCTCTCTTGAATAAGCTTTGCAAATTGAGGTAGGAGATCAACAATACCATGGATATAGATGGTGTTTAGAAGCTGGGTATATTTCTGGTTCTTCAATTTTTGATTTTATTTTTCTCATACAAACTTTATCTTTTCTGATGCTGTACGCCACCTTGCATATTTTGGTCATTGATAGTGGTCTGCTTTGGATCAAGATGTTACTTTGGTAACCGAAGTATGGGCATCGTGAGACATGGCTGGAACAAATGATTTTGCCCAAAGCGCGTGCCCTTTTTTCCTGGCTTATATGTTTTGTATGTTCCCTGGAAGACACATGGTTTAGAGCTGGTCTTCATGATCATATGCACAATTCATGCCACAGATTTTATTTATTTGAGATATAATTTCTAGATCGAGTCCAGCATTTTAGGCTGAACATCAGCTTCTAACATAAGATTTTAAACCTTTCTGCAAATTACAAGCATGGTTTTCTAGAAAATTATCATTGTCCTTTGTTCAACTTTCCTGTTGATGCGGGCTGCTTTCTCTAGTGTTGATTATTTAATTTAAATGGCCTAGATTGTGTGGTCTGATAATGTTATAATCTTTGTCATGCATTACAATTCTTTGTTTTTTCTTTAATCATCAAAATAAGTTCTTTAGAATAAAGATATATATAGTATTGGGGGAGCCCTTCACCTGTTATAGCATTTTTGCTGTTCTTCTTCTCCCATGTCATTTTTAGTGCATTTTATAGTATTGATCATGTACACTCTGCAAAGTTTTCAATCCATGATAGCTATTTTTAAAAAAAACTAAACTAAACCAAGTCTTTGTTTATATTTATTAATTCATTGCCTGACACATGTTTGTAAGTGATTGAGTCGCTTTGCACCACTGGTTAATTGTTGGAAATCGGGAATTAAACTATTCAACATGAATGTTATCTTTGCATTGTTTCTTTTTTTTTCCTATTAAATTATCATTACTTACAGTTGGTATGCTGGCATCTCAACTGTCTCAGGGCTCATACTTGCATCATAAAGAGCTTAAAGCTGCACAAGGTGTGAAAATTTCTGCACAGGTATGGTTGGTTTTTTGCAATACACATCTGCACTAAATGCCGCAACTATGTGCTGACTATCTATATGCTTTCAGGGACTTGAGCATGCCATTGCAGGCACTGCCCTTTATGTGGTAAAACCTGAGGATGATTTGGAAGATGTCAAGGAGGCTGTAATGCAAGAGATGAATAAGGTTATGAGCCGTATTGACAAGAGTGGGGAGGGTGTGTATGTGCAGGCCTCTACCCTCGGGTCATTGGAAGCTCTTTCAGAGTTTTTGAAAACCCCAGATGTAAACATTCCCTTCAGCGATTTTAACATAGGTCCTGTTCACAAGAAAGATGTTATGAAGGCTAGTGTTATGCTTGAGAGGAAAAAAGAGTATGCAACTATTTTGGCATTTGATGTCAAAGTGATGCCTGATGCTCGGGAGCTTGCTGAGGAAACTGGTGTGAGGATTTTTGTAGCTGATATTATTTATCACCTGTTTGACCAGTTCAAGGCTTACATTGACAACTTAAAGGAAGAAAAGAAGAAAGAAAGTGCTGAAGAGGCAGTATTCCCATGTGTTCTTAGGATCATGCCAAACTGCATTTTCAACAAGAAGGACCCAATTGTATTGGGTGTCGATGTTCTTGAAGGCATTGCTAAGGTAATTCTGTATGCTAATCTTTTGTTAAAAAGGTTTTATATTTGATGATTTTCATATTTTTACTGAGATTTGCCATGAAGCAAATGTTCAAATCCTTCTTTTAGGGGGCAATGCAGGCAATTAACTTGCTGTTGTCCTCAATGAGTATAAATAATTCCAGGATAAAGTGGGATTTTTCTTTTGTGTGGGTTGTTGTTGTTTGCATATACCTATATCATGATTACCTTGTACCATAGTACAACTGAAAATGTAATGATTCTTTCTTGCCCAAAGACTAATATGCCCTTGTTCTTTTGTTAGTTTTGCTAACAAAAAGGTTCATTTCAATCATTTTCATGAATTAGTGAGATAGATAGCATGGTCCCATGGTATCTGAGGAATGAATGATCCCGGGATATCCGAGGTTGACTGAATTGATGGGGATCAGGGGTTCCACCCACAAATTGGTCCATTCACCACTTATTCCAGGGATATGCTAGAATAATTGTCCTATCCAGTCCTTACCCACTTCCCAAATTAGGCCTTATGCTTGATCATAGACATCTGACTTAGCTGGTCTGCTTCTTTGGATGTGAGTGAGGGTGATTGCAAGTCCAGTTACTGCATCTGGCTGCATGATCATGTAATTGGAACATTTTTTGCTTGACCTAGGGTCGAAGCAAAGCATGCATTGAACCACAGCAACTGCAGGATGGTTCATGGCATTAGTGGGTCTTGCATTGATAAGCTAGGTCCAACTAAAGAAACAATTTTACTGTGTTTTCATCCAATCAAACGGCAAACATGTAAAATGGAGTCTTAATTGCAACATCTGGCAAACCATGCTGAATTCCTTGTTAAATTTAACCAGTTGAGCTATAAGGGAATTAATCTTTTGACCTGAGTTGAGTAACTACTGTAATGTGACCTTAGCTTAGCATTGTATGGTTGCTTCCCTTTGATCATCTGGCAAATTGTTTTGTCGGCTCACTTTAAAGTGTTATTCAGGTGGGCACTCCTCTATGCATTCCTTCAAGGGATTTCATTGATATTGGGAGGATCGCATCAATCGAGATTAACCATAAACATGTCGATGTGGCAACGAAGGGACAGAAGGTGGCTATAAAGGTAACGAGAAAATGCTGTGTTTTAAGGGCTAATGTTGTGTATTTGGTTATTTGTGTTAATTTTGTGTTTTAGGAGTTTTGTGGCCTGATAAACTCTTTTTCTCCATCCACAGATTGTTGGTTCTAGTCCTGAAGAACAACAAAAGATGTATGGCAGACATTTTGATATTGATGATGAGCTAGTTAGTCATATCTCAAGGAGATCAATTGACATACTGAAAGCCAATTATAGGGTAAGATTTGATTGAAATCCATCTTTGGTGCCACTTAAGCATCTAGCCTGTTCTCTTCTACTTGCTATAAACCACATTGGTTTGAGGTTTCATTTGGATAAACAAGCACATTGGTTTGAGGTCTATAGGTATTACCTTAGGTTCTGGACACAACTGAAACAGAATGCCCTACATGCTTCTGCTGAAATCGTGGCGATTTATCTTTATGTAATTGTTTATTTACTGGTGAATTATGTGCTGCAGGATGACTTATCTCTTGAAGAGTGGAAGCTTGTTGTGAGGTTGAAGCAGATTTTCAAGATACCCTGATCTGTGAAGAGTTGCAGTTTTTCTATGCTTTGCAGGTATACTGCTGCACGCTAATCCAGCGGATCGTGTTACTTTGATGAAACCGCACGAGAATGGCAGGATGCTGTCGCAGGAAGTGGTGTATCACAAGTAGTTCAGCCTGCATGGAATTCCAATGGTTCATGGACTTTATGATGTCTATTTTGTGGAAAGTTTCTTTGGTAAGACAGTGTACGGGCTTTCAATTTTGTTGTAGAAGTTCTTTGTGATTTGGTCAGGATGGTCTTCAGGGCCCCAGATTTTTTTTCATAAAAAATATTGTAATAAAAATAAATTTTGAGGTGTTGAGTGCAAGTATTCTCCAGAGGAACTATGAAAAAATATCAGATCGCTGGGTATTATACCTACAGGTGTGCAATATTTTTAACTTCCAGAAGCCTTCCATGAATGTCCCGAGTGGGAGGAGGATTGTCCTCTTCATTCACCGTTCAAGGTGCTTGTGAATGCAAGATTGTGCAGGCTGAGGCTAACGTGGAGCTGGAGAAGTGCAGGATGGCAGGACCTGGTTCCTGTAAACTGTATCATATATTCATGCTATCATCATCTGAATTTTGCGGAAGCTTGCTGTCATCTGAATTTTGCGGAAGCTTATTGTCAGTGTCTCTCAAAATATTTCTTTTCCTATGTTTTACTTGATAAAATGAAGACCTTCAAGGCAAGCAATCTTCATGAATATCTTTTTGTTGATTATGCTCCGGCTTGGTCCTGTAATTTGATTCGCTAAACCCCCAGTCATGACCTTTGTCTCGCGAGTGTGCCAGCTGGAAACTGCTTGATGTAGTGATTCAGAAATAAATAGCACCATGGGAGGGATGTGGCTGAGTTGGCTGCAACCACACTCTATCTAATTAGAGCTCCACCGTAGCTCATGTTACGTACGGGTGCTGCTGCTGCTGCTGCTGCTGCTGCATGGGGTGAGAGTTACAGCACCATCTTTGGAAGGCCAGGAAAGGTCTCCTCCATAGCACCATTCTCTCATTTCCTCTGCCTGACTGATGCGAAGCTAGTAGCAGAGGCGAGGGGAGGTTGGCATCAAGATATCCGGATGGCGGAGAAGGGGAGGCGCAGTAGAAGCAAGGGAGAGAGACGCATTAGCCAGGAAGATTGTATATTTATAAAGTAAATTACAAATTTTTTCTGAAAATAGATTGAAATTACAGATACATACAGTAATTTTAAAATCTATAGTTACATTTTTAAAGTTTAATCAATCTTACAATCTAACACATGCTGTTAGATAATCTGTTAATGTTAACTTAGATCTATCTATCAAGTTATTATAATTTTTGAAATAACCAAATAACCTCAAATAAAATTAAATATAACCCATTAGGTCGGAGATGCCTTGGATGATGAATTGCTATATTTGGTGGGGCAGGCAAGATCGAAGGAGAAAAGTCCTTGAGGAGCTTGGTGGTGGAGGGCTTCATGGTGCGTAGGGGGTCAACGTGGCCGGTGCCATACTCGAAGGGGTGGCAGCCTTGTCGATGGCAACATCGAGAAAGCCACCACCATCGGGGTAGGTGGAGTAGGTGGTGGTCACGAGGGCAGAGTGGATGGCTGTAGGGGCGGCAAGGCCGCTGATATAGGGACATGACATGGAGGTCCCAGAGACGATGCTGAAATCCATTCACCATGACTCCACCGATAGCCCCATGGGCCCCACTATATCGGTTCATTCAGCTACAGGATCTTTAGTATTAATGTGTTCGGCCCCGCAACAAAATGCTGCCACCACCAGCGGTGGCTGCACCCCACCTTCGTCCCCCAAACACAATGCTTGCCGTTAGACTCATCTCGGATAACATGTGATGGTGTCGTCGGCCTTTTTGCTTATTTGAGAGGTAAGAAAGTGGTGGGCGTCAGCGATGAGCTCCTCACCGTTAGCATCAGTGTTGGCGAGGACCATCCCGACTCCACTGCCATTGTGCACCAAAAATCCTTTCTATCTTCTTCATTGTGTTGAACACCCCAATCGTCAAGAATAGAGACTAAAACCCCTTTTATCGCCCCTCGTCGCCTTCACCAGCCACCGTGAGGCCCTGCTTGGCGCCACTATCTTCAACGTCCTTGTCGCCACCCTTTGTCACTCACACCGCTACAATGTGCATAAAATTTACTTGAGAAAAAAATCCAACCGGAACCGAAGAAACCCCTCGGATCTCTCTTAGGTGCTCTCTTTCAATGGAAAGAAGAAGTGAAAAGAAAAAAAATAAATCTATGTGGGACAAGGTCTTATCTTTTAATTTTTTTGGTATCCTCTGTTTTCGTTGATTTTTTCGATGCTTTCCCTCGATTTTCTTCTGTTTATTTCTAGGGTGTTTTTTCTGCATCCGTGCTGTGACATTCCCACCTCTTAGATTGGAGACCCCTGCCATGAGCCTTCCGCATACATCCTTCTCTCGACTTACCTCCTCCGTCGGTGCCACTGCAGCTCCTACCGTTGCTGCAACTTCTTCCTCTTTACCTCTTCTCTCTTCATCTCTTCCTCCACAGTTGGATTGTGATAACCGGCCCATTGGGCCTAAAGCCCAAACATTACCCAGAAGAAAAAAAAAAATGAATGAAAACAGGGT
>KE504710.1:106851-139887 GCA_000441515.1 Elaeis oleifera | reverse complement strand
GGGAATCCAGGCTTGGGGATCAGCAAAGCAAGCTTGAAAATTTTGCACTAGGAATTCAGTTTATGATTATGGATTGTAGTTATTATGAATTTTGAGACTTGGATTATTTCATCTTTGGATTTAGATGCTCTGAACCAGTTTTGGTTTAATCAAATATTTAAGTTGAACTTTATTACATTTATTTATGATGCACTTGTTATTATATTTAAGAAGATGAATTTTGGCTTCGTGTTATCGTGGGTCCATCCCTCGGTAATATGGCCGTGTTATGTTCCGGATTCGGGGCGTGACATGGATAGTCATGGAAGGGAGGGAGGTCAAGAGGAGGTGGCAGAGGGCGGTGGTAGGGATGGAAATGGAGGGCGGTGACATCGGCTGCGTTGTGGCAATGGTGAAGGATGGAAATAGGGAAGGGAGAAGAAGACGGTAAAAGGAATTCAGATAGGTTTTTTATTGCTTCATCAAGGATAGCAATTTGATCATTTCATATTTTTAAAACGATGTGAATGATACTGTTCGTTCAGGGATGAAGCGTAGATTTAAAAATAATAAATATGAATGTAATAATATAATTTTTAAAATTGTAATTATTTATAAATTGATGGAAGAAATTAACCGATAGAACCATGTCACTCGAGCAAATAAGATAAAAATGCTTTCATATGAGATAAGAAGAGCACGGTATCTACTTATCATTTTACAATGTAAAATGATCTCCTGGCATCAGTGTCTTGTAATTCTGATTTAATCTCTTTTCTGGAGCAATGTAATGGGTGCCGGGACCCGTCCATTCCCATTGATCAATTACAGTTGGATCTTATGCTTTTTTTCTTTTTTTTTGAAAACAAGAATTAAATGAGAAGAAGATCCTCGTACCGTGTCCTCCAGGCTGCCGACCTGGACGGACCAATAAATCACGTTGAGGTGCGCATTTCTTCTTTTATATCTATTTATTTATTATATATTGTGTGGCGCCTCCGTGGTCTCGCCACATCATCGCCCATCCACCGACCGAAACGACCGACCGTGGACTCATCTATCGTGATCTCAAGCTTTTTCCATGGTAGTATGGTATTACTCCTATTACTCTCCAAGTCTCTTTCTCTCTCTCTCTCTGGCCTTCTAGTCTTCTCTCGGTGCGCGCGCGAAGGTGGTCGTGGTGGTACGATGGAGGACGGGGAGCATAACGGTAACGGCGGGGGAGCGGCCGCAACGTGGTGGACATCTACCCTCTGAGCCGTTACTACTTCAGCTCGAAGGACGCTATCCCGGAGAAAGACGACTCCTTGGCCGACAGGATCCCGCGGTTGAAAGCCAGGTATTTCGGTCTCTCTCGTGCTCCTCTTCTTCTGCGTCGAAAAAGAACAGCTTGGCGTGTGATTCACATGCCATCGTTCTTTCTTTCGGGCATTTTTCAATACAAATTGTGGACCGTTTGCTGTTGGTATTCAGCTACGCGGCTCATGGGTTGAGGACTTGCGTCGAAGGGGTTCTTCTGGTTAGTTCTTTTATTGCCCTTTCTTTTCTGTATTAATTTTATTGTTTCTATTTCCCTAACTACCAACGAATTGGAAGTTTCCCCTCGAAAAGGAATGCTAATAGAGTGGTGAGAGAGGAAGAGAGGTCCTTGATTAATTTTCACTACTCTTTCTTTTTCATATATATATATATATATTGTTGAATCTATGTGAGTATGAGCCCTAATGGTTGACGGCTTTGATTTAGTTCGAATAATGGATTGGGCCTTGCTGGTGAGCCAATTTATCCCAAAAAGAGAGAGAGAGAAAAAAAAAAAGAGTCTCGGTGACAGTGAATCGTATAATTGGGTCAATTTTAACCAAGGGCTTGTGGTCGTAGGTATTTTTATGCATTTCAGGGATATGCTGACTACAATTTTAATTTTGATCGTAAATCCTCTTTCCTGGTTATTAGTGTGAGATTTATTTATTTAACCAACAACCGGATTTGTGCTGTATCAGCTGGTTCTAATTGCTATAACCCTAGATTGCTGGTTAGGCCTGCAGCAGATTGAGAGTTATGAAGGAGATTATACAGTGTCTTTTTTTTTTGGCCCAGGGTGGGGGTGGAGGATTGTAATGTCCAAGAGCGGAGTGGTGTACCAGGTTAAGGTAAGGGATTATGTTCTTGGTTTGGTTGTTTGGTCCTTTGGAACTTGATTAGTAAGATTGGACCTAGGTTACCTAGTGATTTGACCTAGTGAATGGAGTTTCTTCCATCACAACACTGCTTACTGCCTTACCTAAGTTCAGGTTAGTTAAACTGAGATTTAATTGCCTTTTCTGTCCACTGTGCAAGGGGGCCTGTATTTCCCTCTATGAATATGGTCATGCAAACGACTGCTTAACTACATGATGAACACACTCAAATTCTCAATTGAAGAATAAGATAAAGAACAAATCAAAGATGAAGGGTTCTTACACACACACACACACACACACATGCAAAAAGAAGAAGAAGAAGAAGAAGAAGAAGAAGCTTCAAAGGGAAAGAAAAGAGAGCACAGAAAAGTGCCATTGCTTTCATTGCGTCCTGGTTAGGTATTAAAAATTTCTGAAGTACTGGCTTGAAGAATAGTATAAACCATGGATAAAGGACAATATTCTAATAATTCTTCTTTTAAATGTGTGTATAGGCCTTGTGCGACTTTGAGGGTGCCTATCATGACGTTAGATGGAACTTAAGAATAAGTTACCAGAGAAGCTAAGCTTCCACCAAAAATGGAGCTCATAGATATGATGTTCTTTACCTAATTGATTCTTGGACAAGGCCTACAATATGCGCTTGAATGGGATATAATGATTACCCAAAAAGGGGTGTGATGTGATCCTCAAACTAAGTCAGCAAACTGAAAAGAGATAATGAAGTTGTAAATGAAAGGTTGGAGCAATGGAACAAAAGTATGTATTACATAGAGAAAATGGAAATATTGAATTAATTGTTACTACAAATGGCATGAGCTTCGCAAGTCAAGGTTGAAAGTTTACAAGATGAAGGAAGGGCAATCACTAATATTTATCATAAATTGCACATGCCTGAGAATGAGAGGGGGACAAGCTTGAAGGTTTAGAGGTAAACCATAAATTTGTGGCTGGATTATGTTTGAAGGTCATTTTTTTTAATGAGAAAGTTAAACAAGGATTGGATCAGCATTAATCAAATGTCATGCCAATGTTGGTTTGACATTCACTGGTTTCTTTCTCTTTAAATATCTAAAACCTGTTTTATCGATATATGATGCTGTCTGATATGTAATTGCTTTTGGGCATACTGGCACATTATTGAACCTACATATTCCGTGTCCTGTCTGTGTTAACCTAGCTTTGATCGGCGGTAGTGTGCTGACTTAGGTGTTGGGGGTTCACTTGCCATTTCTCTGGGGATTGATGGTGAGGACAATATTGGCATCTCATACTTGATAGGTATTTTTGTTCATAATGTAATGTTTTCATTAGTTTGTGGATTGAAGTTTTTGATATGTGATAAGTGATTTTGCACTTTTGCTTGTTGGCACTGACATGCCATGCTGGAGGATTGGTAACCTATGCTGTAAAGTGCATTGACATGCTTTTTAACGCATTAAAAAAAAAATGACAACTTTATGTTATGACAGCATTTACATTATGTAAATCAAAATTTGGTTTCCTAAATATGTCATATATTTGGTTTTCTGAGTAGCATGTTTTTGTATCTTCCTACTCTAGCCGTTGGTATAAGGCAGAGTATGTGAATTTTGGAATGAATGATATTGACATGATACAGATACTATGCTGTAATTTGCCAAGGAAGATTGTAGCCAGCTCCATGTTCTTGTAGTTAGAGTGATCCTTGCCACAATACTGCCATACTGATGTGTGTTGTTTGGTGCCTTCTTCATATTGTAAGCTCCTCTTTATGTGTTAGTGTGCTAGTTGGCCGTCATTATATCACATGTGATGTTTCTTAACCTCTGGGTGATATATCATTTCTTCTCTAAACACCATGGCTGTTTTTGTCAACGGCAGGTGACACTGCAATTAATTAATGCTGCTTCTGTTGATGCTGAATTTTGCACAGTGACTGTCCTGCTGGAATATGCTGTTTTTAATCATTCTCCGACATGTAGTCTGGCTGAAATGATATTTTTGGAATTTACTATAAAATTAGAAAATTAGTTATAATTTATGCTATAAGGGAAGGACCTAACAATTTTTTGAACAGGTTGAATTGTTTCAACACCCTCATGTGTTATTGTTGCAAGTGAAAAACTCATTCTTTAAGCTTCCTGGAGGTCGGCTGAGACCTGGTGAATCGGGTTAGTGCTAATTATGTAGAACTCTATATTCTATGACAGCAGATTTATTTAGAATGGTACATGTTAAATCTCAATGCCTAAGGAGGGTATTCTAATGTGCAATTAGTGCATCTGTATGATATTCCATATGTGGGTGAAGATATGAGTGCCCACTTTGGTGCAACAATAAGGTTGCTCCATTATGACCTAGGATAATGGATTTGAAACATGGGAATAGCCTCTTGCATGGAGGTAGGGCTGCATATCTTTGACCCTCTCTAGCAAGAATTCAGGTCCCAATGGAACATCCCATGGGACATTGGGATGAGATACAATCCCATGTGATGGGACAAAACCGTCCGCCAACATTCCAGCATCCCAATTGGAACATCTTGAGACATCATCTGTCCCAAGTGTTGGGACGGAGCGGGACGGCGGTGCATCTCATCCCACAAAAAAATCGAAACAGCCCTATCCCATATGATTTAAAACTTGCTCCGTAGATTCCACAGTGATAAGAACCCGTATGCTAGGAGACCTTTTTTATCGGTGAGGATATAACTTAAAAGCCTTCAATCTATGTGGAAAAAAGGAGGCAGAGGGAGTATGGAAGGTTAGAGAGTGTGATATCCCCTGTTTGGATATGGTTGGAGGCTTGTGACTTCCATATTATATGAGTACCTCCATTATGTCATCCAAAACATGTCATCCATGTTTATATCCTAACCATGTTCGAATATGTAGCAAATATCTTATGCAGCCTCTGAAACACCCATAAGATTTTAAGATAAAAGTCAGTTACTGAGCCTGTGGTTCGTATTCTGGCATGGTGAAATGTTTCTATTGGAAACTTTTGTATAGTCTGTACATCGCTTTGATTTGAAGGCTGAAGACCTAGGAAGATACACTACTTTTATCTATTAACCACTAGCAAAGCCAGCCTTTTCAGATGCATTGAGATTGAAAAAGCACCCTCAGGATCTTCTGCAACTACAGAAGTGAAAACGAAGCTGCCAATTTCAAATTCATGATAATATTGACACTGAGGAAGATGAATGTGCAATTCTTTTTAGATATTGAAGGATTGAAACGCAAGCTTTCAAGAAAGCTCTCCCTTGACGAAAGCTGCGTAAATGATGAGTGGCAGGTAGGGTTAAGACATGATTGGTAGAGGATCTCAGTTCCACCATTACAATCTTGTTTGACTTACTTTGAACAAAATGGAATACTAAACATCTTGACTTCCAGGTAGATGAATGCATTGGAATTTGGTGGAGGTCTGAGTTTGAGACTCTACCATTTCCATATTTGCCACCTAATACACACAGACCTAAGGTAAATGGGTCATTCAGGTTTCTATATTTTATAGTTTATGCAATCTTTGAGGGACCTAATTTTCTTTCTCCTCTGCAGGAATGCACGAAGCTTTTCTTGGTTAGGCTGCCAAGGAACCGGCAATTTGTTGTACCAAAAAACTTGAAGCTGCTTGCAGTTCCATTATGCCAGATACATGATAATTCGAAGGTGCAGTATATTGGTTGAAATTAAACAGCTTGCAGATCTGAGAGATTTAAATCTGGAAGCCTATGCTCATTGAATGATGTTACATTTTGTAGACATATGGTCCTATAATCTCTGGAATTCCGCATCTACTTTCGAAATTCTACTTCAATACCATCCATGATTGAAGCAGAGCTAATAATATTTGGTCCGTGCATGCATGGAGTATATGGGTAAATTGCTAAAGTGCAGAAGAGAAGATACTGGACCAAGGATCCGTATATATTTGTTGATATGTCTTTGTAGGTCCTTGAGAGTCGAAGGGTGAGATATGATCCTCTTCACATCTTTTGTTGATTGCCATATATTAACTATAGAAGACTTGAAACTGTTTTGTGGTAGCAAACACTCGCTACATTTGAGTATATTTTGATATCAGATTTTTTGATGCAACCATAAAGATTGGCTGGTGAGGTTTGTGAGATTATGACTTTTCTTCTTGCCTGAACTGCATTTTTCTGGGGTTGGAACCTTGATGTATGGTGGTCCTAACATCTGAGTGATGTTACTATGTTAGAGACAAAAGAATCTACTCGCGGTGCCATGTCAGTTGCTTTTTGAATTCTTGTTTCAAATAATTTCTTGGAATTATCTTGTCCTCCATTGGTGGAAGGAGGCAAGATTGGGTGCAAGGAGTGATTCCTGGCTTATCTGCACATAGAATAACATTATAACATGGACGAATGGGTGTGAATCGAGGAAGATTATTGAAACTTGGCAGGATTGATCCTCCTTCAGCCCCGTTCATCCGATTAATGAACAGGGACCACGAAGGCAAACATTCATAACCTGTTAGAATGCCGAACTTTGTGACAATATTGCGAGTTATGACTGAGATTATGGTGTTTATACTGTCGTTATCGTTTGGTCCATATTGTTCCACGTAACGGAAAGAGGAAAATAATTCAACTCTTTTGACAAATGATTATGTATGATCATCCTCACCATTTGAGTTGTCACTCTTTCGGAAAGAATTTGGCTGCCAAACAACAATAAGGTTATGGCCAGGAACAACAATATGAGATATGATACCATAATAAATATCTCATTAGAGAGCATCAGACTGTCATTAATTTAGTGATGTACTGAACATTATTTTGAAGAACTGACAAGGTGGCGTCACCTAGTTTTAAACTTAATTGCTCGAAATAAATGCACGAAGTTATTTAGATATATGCTAAGTAAAACTTGGGTCGGATGCGGGTATGCGCGAACACCACAAAAAGCGCAGCCCCGCGCCGCGATTATGACGCTGGGGACGGCTCCCGTGCTGCCGCGCACCGAACGCGGTATAATAGAATCCCACCCCAGCAAAGAGCCCGGTTTGACGGTTGGCCCCTATGCCTCACCCTCCACCTCCACCGAGCGTTTTTTGAGTTGGTGGATGCGTGTTCCAAAAGCAAGTCAGAATTTTCTTTTTAATGACAAGGAGGCTAGAAGATAGCCACGAATGAAGCTAAATTACGAAGGAAGAACTCAAAACACCGAGAGCATAGATTTTGTTAGGATAAATCTTCGGCTCACAATCGATTAAGATCAGTCGATTAAGATCAGCCGATTAAGTTCCGT
Organism: Elaeis oleifera; assembly: GCA_000441515.1. Taxonomy (NCBI): domain Eukaryota; kingdom Viridiplantae; phylum Streptophyta; class Magnoliopsida; order Arecales; family Arecaceae; genus Elaeis; species Elaeis oleifera. The sequence continues at coordinate 132,467 of KE504710.1, read as the reverse complement.
CGATTAAGAGTCTATTAAATTCAACATGCAACTGACAATCCTGAATAATATTCGGTCGACGGCTTCCTCGATGTTTTACCGACTATCTTGATTTCGAAAAATAGGAGTCGAGCAATAGTTATTCGGCACAGCTATTAGCTACCCATGGTCGTGGAGTCATGGGATGCAATAATCATCCACTAATAATCCATTACTCGATTTTAATGACGATTAATGAGGTAACCGCTTAGTAAATGCAATAACTCCCACATTCCAAGTTCTAAGGGACAAGAGTTATACAGTAATGGCATTCTCCACCTTATTTAAAGAGAGGTAAGCGGGAGAATTTGAAAAAAAAAGATTTTAGCCTCAACTCTTGTTTTCATGCTTTGGTTCTTTCTATCGTTTCCTATCTTTGGCTGACTTAAGCATCGGAGGATCTTTCGTCGGACAACTTCCGATAAGCAGACTTCATTTTGTAGATTTTCGTTGTCCAACAACCAAACGCAATACCTCGGCTCGCAGCCGATCATCTCGTCAAAGATGTGCGACAACAGTTTGGCACACCAGATAGAAGGAGAAAATCTCTTAGAAGGAAGAACCATGACCAAAACGAGAGCTTGGAACGCATCCACAAACTCCGCTAGATGTTCTTCATGTCGTCGTGGAGAACCTCCTGTACAACATGCGGAGCCTAGTGCTTCATAACCGGTGATTACAACAGACCGATAGTAGTTCACCACCCTAGTATAGCATGTCAAGACTTTGATAGAGACTATTCATAGTCTGTAGTAAACTGCAGAAAAGTGACCACAATAACAATAACCTCCGAAGGAACCGACACCGTATGCCGCGCCTTCCTGGCATAGCTGGCAAGCTCCTTAGTAACCTCCTTCACTGTAATGCCAACCCACCTGGCACTCGCACCGTGCCATTCCTGAGGAGCGACGATCTCCTCCTCGACAAAATTCAAGGAAGGAAAGTGATGTCACTCTCCCTCAAGCTCATTTGAGGAAAATTCCACTCCAGGGTATTTCTGATATCATGATGAGTCTCGATGATGATTGGATGACTACGATCAAAAATTTGGATGGTATTGAAATTTTTGGATTTGAAATGTCGAGAATCTATACATGTATTATCAGAAAGTCCTCGTAACAAATCATATTATGCAAATACTTTGTATTATGTTATATTATTTCAATCGGTTGTCAGCAATAAATATCGATTAATAAAAATCAACTATTTTATAATTGATCGAATAACATGACCAACTGACATCCAATCACAAAAATATTATGGGCTAACATCTGACAAATAATGATCGGCTTGTACCCGATCGACAAAAGGCCCAATGTAGCCAATAAAGGCCACAAAGAAAGAAATACGACTCGAAGTAGTTTGACATCCAACTTTGTTATACTGACAAGTTTATTTGGTCAAGTTTCAACTGCCTACCGATGAATGGGCTAATCCTCCGGAGACCCCACATGATCGTATGGCAGGCAAAAAATAACGACAATAATGGGGCTAACCCTCTAGGAACCTCATATGGCCACTTAGCACTCTTCATCCACAGATGAGTCGAACGGAGGCTGACGACAAGGATATTGATTTGGCAAGATTTACTGTCGAGGTTCGACTTCCAATCTACTTCAGATCTTCTTCAAATATTTCGACCTCAGATATTCCGACTTCTGATCTACTTCGGATCTTCTTTGGATACTTCGATTTTTAATTTACTATGGATATTTTAGATATTTCGACTTCTTATTGACTACTTTCTTCATTTGAAGCATGAACAGCTTCGAAAATAAAGGGTATACGATATGACATATACATCAGCCTCTCTATCATTGAGATCAATATGTCACCGACTCGGATGCTTTGCAAATCATTACTCTGCCGGCATGATCTTCCATAATCATTATGGAAGGTCGCTTCAAGCATCTATGGCAATAATTGCTGCACATTCTGCAAAATGATGGAGCCGTTGCATGTCCTGCGATATGATAAAATGGCTGCACACTTCACAAGATGACAAAATGATCGAGCACTTTCTTTGAGATAGCAATAAATAAAATTCACCAAAGGGAGGAACTCAGAATTAGGTGCGAAGTTCAAAAGTATAAGTAACTCCCTTCGTCCAATACTGCTATCGCATTGGACTCGAAAGTTGAAAAATAAATGTTGGGATAAATCTTCGGCTTACAACCGACTGAGATCAATTGACTAAGATCAGCTGACTAAGTTCAACCAACTAAGATCAACCGATTAAGTTCAACATGCAACCGATAATCCTGAATAATATTCGATTGATGACTTCTTCGATATTTTACTGATTATCTTAATATTAAAAAATAGAGGTCGAGCGATAGTTATTCGGTACAGATATTAACTACCCTTGGTTGTGGGATCGTAGGATGCAATAATCATCTATTAATGATCCATTATTCGATTTTAATGATGGTTAATGAGGTAATCGCCCAGCAAATACAATAACTCCCATGTTCCGAGTTCTAAGGGGCAGGAGTTACATAGTAAAGACATTCTTCATCCTATTTAAGGGGAGGTAAGTGGGGGACCTAAAAAAAATTTTAGTCTCAATTCTTTGCTCTCGTAGTTCGATTCTTTCTATTGTTCCTTATCTTTGGTTGATTTAAATATCAAAGAATTCTTCGTCGGATAATTTTCGACAAACAGATTTGATTTTATAAATTTTTACTATTCAATAATCAGGTGCAATATCTCGACTTGCGACCGGTCACTGAAGATTTACGACAACAGATTTACCCAAAGAATATTAAAATAGTAAGAAAAAAGATAAACAGAACATTAAAAGATAACTAAATATTAACAGCCGTGAAAGGACCAAAACATTAACAGCCGTGAAAGGACTCAGGAGAGCAAGATTGACAAAGATACGACAGTTTGGCACAGAGAAGGACAGCAAACACCTGAGCTTGAGCTTGAGCTTGAGCTTGAGAGAAGAATAAACGCAGCAAGAAGATGAAGCAGTGAAACCTATAAATCAAATCAAGTACTAGCCAATCTTTGAATCAGACCTTTCAATTTATGCCAGACTTCGCTACGGTGAGGTAGGAATTTTGAGTTGTATAAGATGGATCATTCATTGAAAAAAGAAGACCAGCAGCTGTAATGAAAGAGGTAGAGGATAGTTGTTCTAGAAGATCTGATTGGTACGCTCTTTTCAAATGATCTAAGTTATGATAGCGATCGATATTAGGATGACAGGCTGAGTATTCTTATCGAAATTTTTACGTCTCCAATCGAAATATAGGCCAAAAAAAGAGAGCAGCACGTTCAAAAAGGCACAAATCACCGACCAAACCTGCTTAGAAAGGCAACAATTCACAAAGAGGTGATTGATAATTTCAGCTAAACGAGGATAGAAGACACATCCTTCATAATTTTGTTAAACTTGTTGCTGAATAAACGCTAAATATTTAATTTCTACTTTCAATAAAATATAAAAAATATTAATTTTTAAGGATGCACAAAGACTCCAAAAACAGGAGGCAGAGCGGCATTTAATCTCTCTGATGTTCACAAACCGGTACAGAGACGCATTAATTGGGCAGCATGCACTCCCGTGCGCCATCACGTTAACGGAATGGACTGCAGACCACGTTTTTATTGCCTCTAGACACTCGTTTTCTCTCTCGACGGTTTTTTTAACCTTGTCTGGCTTCGCGTAAAACGTCACTACATTGCCGAACCTCGGAGGCATGCTTTTCTTACGCGTGGACGACAGGGGACGAGTATCGCCGATCAACTCTTGATTTATGCGCCTCTATCTCTCTCAGTCAATCTCCCGCATCCCTAGATAAATATTTGATATTTTTGTTGGATAAGTCAGCAGCTATCTAAATCATCCATTCTACTATCCGATGATTGATTGATTTGCATAGCTTTTTTTTTTTATATATATATTAAATTTTTTTAAATTAAATTTATAAAAATATTTATTTAATTTTAATTTAATTTTATTTAAATTTTTTATATTTTAAAAAATATTAAACTGATTCTTGTAATTATCGATATATTTTAATATTGACTAGCTGTCTATCTCTATTAATGAAATGGTGTCATATGATACTATTATTTTATAAAATGATGAAAATATCTTTATCTGTATCTCGTCTTTTTTCTCTTCAATTGATCACCTTTTTCTCCATCGTCGGTATTCCTCTTTATCTCTTTTCTTTCTTTTTTTTTTCCTCATTTATTTCTCTTCTTTGACGACGACTTTCTCTACCTACACCCATCTCTCATCGACGACTCCTTTTCTTTCTCTTCTTCTTTCTTACTCACTTCTCCTCTTTCTCCTCCAAGCTTGCCCATTAATCTTTCCTCTGCACGATGGCTCTCTCATCTGCTATTATTCTTTATCGGTGACCCATCCATCTTTTTTTTTTCTTACTTCTCATCCATGTTCTTTTCATCCTCCTCCTCCAAGCTACTTATGAGCCACCCTCTCCCCTCCTCCCTTTTCTCTTCACCCACTTCTCCTCCTCATCCTCTTCCTCCTCCAAGTCATCCATGAGCCATCTTCTCTCCCCTCCTCCCTTTCTCTCCATTTACTTCTCATCTTCATCCTCTTTCTGCTTCAAGTCGTATATGAGCCATCTCCTCTCCTCTTATCTCCTTCTTCTCCATTCATTTTTTCTCCTCATTCTCCTCCTCCAAACCATCCATGAGCCATTCTCTCTCCTCTTCTCTCCTCTCCTTCTTCCCCACCTCCATCTCCTTCTTCTCTTCCTCCTTTTCAATCTTATCTATGAGGCTTTCGACGCCATCTTCTCCTTTCATGCCAACCTTCACGATCTTATCCTTCCTTTCCACAATGGTTCCTCTCTCCTTAATTTCTTGTTCACTGACAATCCGTTTCATATGAACAAGGAGCATTTCCATCCATTGAGATAGAAAGCTAATATTGATTGTTGATAACTGGACGATTAGACTACATTAGAATATATTGATAACTAGAAAGAACAGTTTGATATTTTTTAAAATATATTAAAAATATAAATGAAATTGGATTAGAATTAGAAAGTTATTTATATATATATATTTTTTAAAAAAAACTACGAGGACATGGGAGTCTCATGGAAAGAAGTAACGCAATTATCGTGCAGCTTTTGGTTGCTTTGTTAATTTCCATGCAGCGTATGAATGGTTCAATAACCCAAAGTCTAATCATTTGATAAAAGTTGGCAGGTGGTTCCTTCAAATCTGAAGCATGAACTGCAGAGGAACCAGACCCATAAAAATGTATTAGACGACTCGAGGAGCAGCGTGCTTGACTTGCATAAAATGCGGGCCTAAACACAAAAGGGAACCATCTAATTAACAAAGTCCTCAGGCCAATTCCATCTTCTTCGTTCATTGTAAACGTCACCATATAGGTTATCAGGTTTCTATCAACTTTTGGACATTGTATCGCAGACCATCAATAATAGTACAGAGATTAAAGCATGGCAGCTCTAGGGTCCATTTGGCCACCAGTCCACTTTTCCTCTGCTCACCACGCGCGAGTCCCCATCCTATGTGGCCCCAGATGCCGCGTTTCTCACAGCCTTTTTCTTGTATTCCTATCTAAAACCTTGCGAGTCCATTTGGAACTTTTAGATTATCCGACAGATGCCTGATCCCACACTTTTGACCGCTGGATGCATGAAGATGTATATTCTCAGACAAACTAAAAAACTACTAACACTAAGCGTTAATCTAGATCAAAAGAGGCACATGGACGTATCTAAGAAAAATGGAGAAATTATATCCCATGCCACGTGCATAAATGGTTGTGCATGCTGACATTCGTAGCTGCTTATTCCCATAGTGATACACTTAATGTATGATATTCAAATAAATGAGTGGATGTGATTGACAAGGTGCACCACTGCATGATACACGCTATATAGAATATAATTTTTTCAAAAAGTGACTTGCTTGTAGCATGTTGGGGAACGGATCTTCTGAGTGCTGCGCATGGAGACGTCCATCAAAAGATGGATGACTGCATGCACATAAAATATTAAAAAATAAAATAAATAAATTCTAAGAGTATTTGAATAGTTTAGATAAATATCATATAATCATCCATTTTTGATGGACGTCTTAAAATATATACAGCATCCGATGTTTTTTGATCACTGTACGGAATCACGTTGTCCTTTGTGAGCAATTTGGCAGCCTCGTGATTCCATAACTCATACCATACAAGCCATCCATGATCCTTTTGATGAAATCCATTCGTTCTAGTAAGAAAGCTCGTGAAGAATATATCGGTAACCCAGTCAAATGAGGTGAGACTTGCGTCCTAAGGAACCCACAATTGTTCAAAAATTTAATCATAGCTAATCATCCCATCAAAGTCCCTCTCCCTGGCACTCATTAAACTAATCCAATCTTTCCGTGAGGAACAGCTAACGGGGATCAATATCAAACACCGGTAGACAAAAGAAAGGCAGAACACAAAAGCTGGGAGGCAAGAAAAAGCAAGGAAAGCTCAACCTTGTCCTCCCCCTCCTCTCTCTCTCTCTCTCTCTCATTTCTCCTTCGCACAGTTTCGCCAAAAGATCCAAAGAATGGAAGGGAAAGGGAGTACTCCCCTCCCTTTTGGCCTCAACCCCAAAGAAGGCCCTCTCCTTCGCCCTCTTCTGCCCTCAGACCCTGGGTTCTAGTCCTCTTGTCTTCCATTTTTATTATTCTCTTCCTCCCTTCTTTCCTCTCCTCCTCCTTCCGTGGCCTCCGCCCTGGGAACCTCATAAAGAACGGATGGGACACCCTAAATCTCTGCCTCGTCCTCTTCGCCATTCTATGCGGACTTCTCGCACGCAACAACGGCGACGAGGCCGAGAATCGCCGCGCTCCAGCGAGTGGCCGCGGTCGGCTACTCCGCTCCTCCGCCGGTGCAGAATAGCTACGGTGACCCGCGGTGAACCCGACGGCGGGGATTCGGCGGATGAGGAGCAGTAGCTCCTACCCGGATCTCAGGCAGGAGGCGGTGGCCGCGTGGGCGGCACCGCCGAGGGTTGGCGGTTCTCCGACGACATCCAGCTCTATCATCGCGGCCGGAGATCGGAGGTGGAGACCAAGACGATCCCACTGGGCTCCGGAGAGGGATGGAGGTTCTTTGACGACGTCCAAATGTACCATCGCGACCGGAGATCCGAGGACAATCACCAAGCATGGCCGAGCACGCCGGAGGCGGAGTCGAAGAAGATCCCGGTGGATACGTTTGTTCTTCGGAAAGCCCGCCGAGATCCCGATCTCCACCGCCTACTCCTCCGGCACCGGCACCGCCGCCGCCGCCGCAGCCCCGCCACACAAGCATTCGAGGAAGAGGAGCGTCCACAAAATGCTTCCGGAGAAGGAACTGGAGCAAGAAACGAAAATGGAAGAAGAGAAGCCCAGCCACCACGCCGGCGCCTCCCCACCGCCACCGCCGCCGCCTCCGCCGGCGACGGGGCGGAGAAGAGGAGTCCCAAGAAAAAGAGTGGTGGAGGAGCGAAGGATATCGCCACTGCTATCGCCTTGTTCTACCACAAGAAGAGGAAGAAAGGGAACAAGACGAACAAATTCCGCGACGATACCTCGCCTCTTGCCAATGCCCCTGCTTCTCCTCAAGCTGCGCGTCCGCCGCCGCCACCGCCGCCACCTCCTCCGCCTTCGTCTCTCTTCTACCAGTTATTCTCTCACAAGAAAGAGGGGAGCAAGAGCCGAAGGATCCACTCGACGCCAGCTCCTCCTCCTCCGCCGCCGCCGCCACCACCTGCGCCTCTGAAACGACGATCGAAGAAGCATGATTCCTCCCTCCTCCGCCTCCACCTCCGCCGCGGACCCAGAAATCTAGGAACCAGGTCGCTCGCTCTCCACCGCCGCCGCCACCGCCGCCTGCCCACCACAGTTAAACATCTACAGGAAGAGAGAAAGAACCAATCTTTCTAGGTTTCCCACCCGCCTTCATCTTTCCTACCACCACCACCTCCGCCGCCGCCTTCGCCACCGCCGACAGATCTACAGCTGCTGTTCTCCGAGGAAGAGATCGTGGTGGATGGAATCCTTGGAGGAGGAGGAGGAGGAGGAATGGAGGGCGAGCAGAGAGAAGGAAAGGAGGGGTGACGGTGTTCTGCCCGACCCCGACGTGAACAATAAAGCAGATCTCTTCATCGCCCGATTCCGAGCTGGCCTCAAGCTGGAGAAGCTCAACTCCCTCCGAGAAAACAACGAAGACAACAAGAAGAACAGCAGCAAGAGGAAGAATTCATGATGGTGGGAGGAATTTTGGACGATGACATCGTTCCAAGTTGAGTATCACCTTCCACCGCCACCGCCGGTGTCGCCGCCGCCGCTCGATCCAGCGAAATTGATTTTTTCCCTGAAAAATCCTTTTAACATTTTTTACTATTCAAATTTTAGATTTTATATACCGGATTGAGACTGAGACGACAGCCAGGAATAGTGGAGATTTGGTGTGTGATGTTTGCACTTTTTTATGATTTGAGTGTGTATTTGTTTACTGGATAATGGGTTTTGGATGGTTGGTGGTTCTATAAATTTAGATGGGGGGAGAGAGGGAGCCAGTGGTCCTGTTTTAATTGGCAGGCTTCTAATAGAAACAACAGAAAAAAGAAAAAAAAAAGGAACAAGAGGATTGGTTCATCATTTCCTTGTAATATATATAAAAGTACTGGAGAGATTATATTAACTATGTTTTAATTATTCTTGGGAACGTATTTGATCTTTTTTTTTTTGTAAAAAAAAAGGAAGAAAAGTTGACGTTAAAAGACTTGAGATGTTGAGTTGGTGCAGGTTTCTTAATAAAATTTACTCTTCAGATGGGGACGCGTATGCGCACTGGGGTTCACTGCAAATACTAACGAGAGGATACCAGCAGTGGTTATGTTACAGATGGGATGGGTTATCATAGGATGCTGCGGTGGCCAGTTATTCTTCTTCTTGGAAGCTTCTGCAGGTGTGCTACAGCTTTAATAGTGAGAATGCTCTGCATTAATTAGCTGGCAGAAGGTAAACTTAGTGTGAGCATGATGCAGCTGGACTTGGTCAAATTTGGATTGCAGAAAGTGCAAATTTGGATGCAGGTGACCTACAAATTTCAATGTGGCTGAGGACAGCTGGTCCTTACGGCCCATCCTAATACCTTGCAGATTGTTAATGAGAGGCCTCATGAATAAGTTCACATCAGTGATATAGCTTTCTTTGTGTAAGATTTTTGCGTTGTTTTAGTAGTTTTGTTTGATGTGATTCAATGAAATTGTTCATGCAAGCATCAAAGACAGTTGGATTAGGTCTAGCACTCATCAGACAATTTGATAGTTCAAAATAGTGTGAGCTATATACTACATATTGAGATTGATATGATTGGACAGAGAAGAAAGTAATTTATTCAATATATTCAACTTGGACTTCTTTTCCGAAAATAATAGAATTTGAAAAATATAACTTTTGATCTTTTTAATTTTAGATAATTGTTAATAGATCGATATACAAGATTTCTATTTACAGAGAACTAGAAATAAATCTTCTCCAGATAAGTTTTATATAAAAATAGTTATCTATTCCAAACATAAATTAAAAGCAATTATCCATTTTGGTTAAAATTATTCTTATACTCTTTAAAATAGTGCAGTATTCTTTTACAATAAGACAGTATTATATTATATTAGTATAGTATTTTTTTATAATAAAGCAGTGTTACTTTATTTTATTATATTTATATAGTATTCTTTCATAATAAGATAGTATTATATTATCATAGTGTAATATTACTTCACAATAATGTAGTATTGCTTTATAATAGTGTAGTATTATTTTATAATAGTGCAGTACTGTTTTATAATAGTGCAGTACTGTTTTATAATAATACAGTATTGTTTTATAATAATATAGTATTGCTTTATAACTGCAAAGATAATTGGATCATTTCATCCCATTTGCGTAGCTGCTTTTAAATTATATTTCAAATGGGGAGGATTTTTTGTTTGAAAATTAAATGGATAGTTACTTTTAAGTTTAAACTCAATTAGATATTTCTCATTAGTTTACCCTTCTATTTATACCAATGAGATTTATTTTTTCAAATCCAAACTGCATTTCTCATATAGGTAGAAATAAAGATTTTTTTAGAAAAAATAACAAGTGACATTATATTGGAGTGAAACTCGTATAGGAGTTAGATATTAACTCCTACAACAGTTTTGTCATCTCTTGTCTAATTTCTCATGAAGTGGAAGATATGCCACACCAAGTCAAATTATTATTCAAAAAGAAAATTTTAATTTAATCAGTTTGCTACGGGTCCCCAATATCATTGGACCCCAAGTGATAGTCATGCTCTCCTACTACTCTGCGAGAGTTCCATTTTAATGCTGAAATTGTATGGGAAAGCAATGACTTTTGAAGCTACGCTTTCTGATCAGATCTTGGAATTAATGATATATCTCACTTCTATACCTCCAAGCCTTACCTACCCAAAGTAGCCAACTATCTCCATGATGGAATCATTGGTTATCCTAAACTAGAGATCAGTAAATATCATCTTGTGTGCTTCTCGTGACTGCACACATCAAGGCACCTCAAAGCTGTCAATATGCGATTCTCACAGATGCATCAGACTATCCAATGATACAAATGCTGCGTCTCATTGAATAATTATATCATTGTCTCAACTGCACCACCATCATCCCTATTTCTTTATTGATATTTGATCATACTTATCTTATAGTCATCCACTTAATACATTAATGTATGTTAGCTGAGATCACATTGGTTGATCTGAAGATAGTTTCAACACAATTTGAAAGCACTAGCCTCCATTTTGTAGTTCCACTTTAGATCCATTCAAAGAAATGAAATGTGGTGCAACAGCAAATGAATTACCGACAGGGGATTCATTAATTAAATTAGTCATGGGTGACTCAAGGCTCGTCAGACAGAATTTGCACCATGATTGCAATGGATCACACCAAATGATCTCAATTTTTCTAACACCTCATTCTGCATTTTGTTTGACGGATCCCGGCCAAAATTTAAATATCTTGCGCTCTAGCTTGCCAGACGGACGGAGAGAATTTTCATAGAGGAAGATTCTGTTATAATTATCATCTAAATCCGGGACAAGAAATAATTAAAGGCCAATCCACTCCTCCACGACATTTGGAGTTTCCTTCGTGATTTCATCGTGGTGTCAGTTTGGCATATCTTCCGAAGGATAAACAACACAGTAGATTAGATGACATCATATATTGTCGAATACACTGAAAATTGGACTTGACGGCTGGATGAGGCGTGCAGGATCTTTTGTTTTCTAATTTTTGGACTGTAGTCACACTAGAATGATGTGAATGCTCACATGTACCCCAAAAAATATAAAAAAATAATATATCAAATAGCAAAAAGCTTAAAAAAAAAAAAAGGACAAAAGAAGTGAGGGGTTGGTTTCGCGTGTGTTGAGTATTCCGTCATCGCTACATCGATGACTCAAATGGAGATCTTCCTTCCGAATAAAGACCGATGTGCTGTAACCCGGCTGCAGTTGTGAGCAGTTGACGTGCACATCCTGTCTTGAGGGATCGGTTGCTTAGGTTTTGCAAATTGCACAAATGCAGACCAAGATAGGGCTTTGTTGCCGGTCACCATCCGGATGGTGACCGATGGCGAATTTCCCGCAAATCCTGCCGTGAGTTGTTGTTGAATGAGATTATTTTGATGAGAAAATTTGTTAAAGAACGCAGCAGTCGAAATAAGAAACATCTCCACAATAAATTAAATTAAAACAACATTTGCTTATATGCATCATATTTGGTCCTACATACAACATAGAGGACTTTCAACATTGGCATTGAAGAGATATATATATATATATATATATACATATTCTTTTTCCAGGTTTCCATTTTCTTTTATCTCTCTTTCACCAGAACCAAGTAGTCTTTCTTTAATCAGCTTCCAAGAACTCAAACCGTCAAGGTTGAGGACGGCCAGCGTGCTCTCATCTTCTTTCGAATCTTTTCATTATTTCACCCACTTCAGCTATCACGCCAGCCTCTACCAGCCATGCCTGTTCCACCACCATCGTTTGTTGCCTTTGCAACTACATAATTCACTAGCTTTTTCACAACCATAAACAGGCCGAGCTGACCTTTCAATTAAAGCCAAGGTACGTCACGCCACGAGAGTGTTGGGCTCGACCGCCTGAGCTGATGCATATACCAACAAGCTTCGCTTGTCATCCAATGATGCAAGAGAATTTACAAGCTATGCCTTGGCAAGCGAACCCTTGGATGCAGCTTGTGCTTGGCTTGTTTTGCTATTAAACCGTCATCAGCGCGCATCCCACGCTGTACACCAGCAACCGGTTGAAGGTGCATGGGATTTCATTTGAAACATTCATTTCCAAAATGTTTATCATGCAATTAAGAGTAATATCGAGATGATTAAGATGATAAATTCTCTCCATCCTCTTTAGCTGAGGCACGCATCAATACAAGTACGTCGGTCCTGGTCCAGCTGAATATATAATATGTTCTTATACCCCGCTCCAAAGGCCGCTGGTCCTTGCGAGCGGTTTGATGTTTGAGGAACCGTAGTGCAAGTTCTACGGCATTTGCGGGAGAGGGTTATCCAATGACTAATCCAAGGATTATTTCATAGATGACTGCAAATTTATACCCTTTTCATAGAACCCAATTTCAAGAATGATAGGTGATTGCGATCTCATGACGATTTATTACGAGAGCATTTGATAAATGCTGATGCATCGATTACAGAAATTTTTAGCACCACCACCACCACCTTGGCTATTATTAGACTCTCTTTTGAGATATGCAAGACTTGCAACCAGACCAAGTAGATATTATACCTTCGTGTCGCCACAAATCAACAGAAATGGTTGTGCTTACATCGTTTTATGGCTCTAGTTCCAGTTGCAGATGCTGTCTAATCACAGAGACATCTTAGGTTCACAAGACTTCCAACAGAAAGAAAGAATGATATATTACATGATAATAGTTGTAGCGTACAACAAGGATTAGCCCCAACAGGCTGACACTGTTGCTGCTTTGATGGCTTACATTACAAAGTACAGACACTAGCCTAAGCACAACTTTTGACTGTAGAACCCTTTGGAGTGACTACTAAACCCTGGGCATTTTCAACACCAGCCCAAAGTAAGACTAGTGGCTTGCTGCCTCTTAGATACACCTCACGCATGAAATAAGAAAAAAAAATTCATGGAAAAAGAAAAAATCAAAACCCAATACTAGCAAAAAATAAAAATTCTACCAATTACCCTGGCCTGACCAGCTGATTTGGTGGGAATAGGATGACCTCATATTTACATGATGGGAAAGAGGTTGAGATTTATGCACAGGTTGCAGGTGAATGGTACTGAAAGCCCAACAAATGCTTGGGGGGAAGAGAGAGACGAGGTCCCACGAAAAGGAACATCGCTATTCTTTTCTCTGTTGCAAAAATGCAAAGCCTGAGTTCTCACGAATCAAAGGTGGTGGATCAACATCTGCTATCTCTATCTCTGTCATTGACTTGGAGATGTCATCCACCGTAAACGGGATGCTGCATCAAGAAATATAAAGGGGAAGCATGTCTCATTAAGAAATTCCTGGAGCGACTAGGAATATTTTCTGCACAGATTTAGTGAAAGAGTTCACCTGGAATCATCATCCAACAAGAAGGAGCTGCTCACTGCATTATTTGAGTCCTCAGTCATCATGACTCTCATATTTGAAATAATCTACAAAGTACAAAATTTAATGAACTTAGATCATCGGACAGAAATGCTTGGCTTAAGAACTCAAGCTCCCTTCCACTCAGGATTGCTACTAGAGCATAAACGGATGATGGATCAGAGAGTACATCAACCAACCGCACTTACCTCTGATGAAACACTGCGTGTACCATATTTGTCATCCCAATACATTGTACTGATCCTGTATAACTGTTGTATGCTAAGAACCTGAAAAAGTGAGTAAATCCAGATTGTAGTTAAATATGTGGATGAGGACCGAACAAATGAATGATACAACAACAATTGTTATGTATAAAGGGATGATGCTCACGGGGCATAGGTCATTGGTTATCTCCTTCAGTGTCTTCTTGGGCTTTTGATGCATGACCTGAAGTTGGAAGAGTTGAATAGGATCAAAAAAATTAACATCATCATGAACAATAGGCCTCGTTTCAATATGTAAAGGAAATGTACCAAGAATCCCACAGCCTGCCTAATATGCTTCAACTCATCCCAAGCTGAACCTGCATACTGAATGCAAATAAATTTTGGCATAAACTCTTCATTAATATTCAATCTCAACAAAAATACAGTCCAGATGTTTACTTAAAAAAGGGGAAAGACTACAGGACAGATCGTCACCTCTTCAGTGGCATCATAGCACCAGTGTTCTAGCTCAGTCAATCCTGCTTTGACATATTCCCCATTGCTAAATGAACAGCACTCACGCCGGAGGAGGAGACTACATAGAGTTAAAAGAAGGAAGGAAAAAAAAGGAAGACAATTACTCCTTTATATCTAGAAAATATCACATGATATTAACAGCCGAGAAGCAACCAATGCTGAGTAGAAATTAAGATATACCTGTTAAATAGCTGAACGTTGATAAATGAAAATGTTTGCGTAAAAACCTTGCGGACTAAGAATGGGGGACCTGTAAAGTTGGAAGACATAAGAAGCAGAAAATATTCACAAAGAAAAGCATTTACCAGTGCAAAACATACATAATTGGCTCTCAGTAGTTTCAAGTAGTTGGTTAAGCTTTTCACGATGCTTTGCCAGTGCGCAATCAAAGCTTGCTGAGCCATGGCATTTGCTTGAGAACGTGATCCTTTCACCAAGCTTGCTCGAGATGTTCTAGGTGCCTGAAATTTTGCAGAAGTTAACAAACTTGCCAAGCAATACTATTTGGCAAAGACTGGCAGAAAATAGTCACTGGGAATTATGACATGCAGCAGTTTTCATTTGTTCATTCGTCATGCAATTAACTGTTAATAATACCTGGATACACAAACCAAGCAGGGGGATATCTCTTTCTTCAAGTTGTCTCTTATCATTCCATAAATCTTCTCAAGGAAAGCTGTAAGCTGTTGCTTAAAAGAAGGGCTGGATATTTGGCTTCAACTTGGCGCAAGTCATTTAATCCGCCAATCAGACGGCTACTAAGAAACAGATGCCCAGCACTTTGAGGAGAGCCCCGGATACCCTAAAAGTAGTGGAAAATTTTAAATTAATAATGAGAACTGTTATGAAAGGAACTCAATTGGAACCACACGTAAAACCTTTAAAATGATAATTTACAAATGGAAACAAAGGTTTTGTTTGTTTTACATGCGACATCCTCCCAAACAAAGAAGCTGACATTCTCCGCCTCTGTGGAGTCATGCTGGCTGCTCCACTTGCCTTCAGTGTTCGTTGCAGGAGCAACAACAATGTGGACGAATTGGATAACCAATAGGCTAAGATATCATTGTTATCTTGGGCCTTGAGATAAATAGGAAAGGAAAATTCATCAATATGCAACATTAGCACAAAATACAACATGCGATAAATCTTGACCAATATGACTCTGATGCAGGAAAGTGACTGGTGTTACCACATATATGGAGCTGTTTCACATTATACCCCAAAGGGTGAAGTGTTTCTTTTCTTATTCAAAATATGGTACAGGAAAGGTTACGAGCCTCGACTAAAAGCAAAGACCGTAGTATACCTCTATGGCCAAGCCTATTGATTGAATGATGCGGTCGAAAACGCTAGTCCTTTCAACTTCAAATGATCTCCAGTGAAGAAGACATTTGTATATGAGGCAAGCAGCAATAGGTCTGCCCCCAGAGAACCCTAGATCTTGAGAGATGCACTTAATGAGCAAGTCCTGGTTTCCTATAGAAGGTGACCGTGATGAGAAATTGGTGAGAGAAATTGAAGTACATTGTCTGATTGTCATGGTAAATGTATGGAACACGTATGACCCTATCATACCTGCTGCTTTTCATTCAGCGACTTCTGTGGTTTTTCCTCACTTTCAAGATCCTTGGGATTAGTCAAGGCAGGACTTAAATCCTACAATTATTTTATGGATGGGAAAGAAATCAAATGTTTCACAATTAACTTGATAAATAAACCAAATTTGCATCCGAAGGACAATTTTTCACTTACCAATGCATGTTTAGTTTCACCATTTGGAATATTCCCATTCTCTGGGGTTCTCTGCTAAGACATAACATAGAAACATGCATAATCTGGCAAGAACTTAAAAGAATATCAAACAAAGACCACAAAAGATGGGACAAGCACCAGGATAATAGTTGTTTTGGACGTGCAGCCAATGCCCTGCCAGTTGGTGAGATGGAAAGTGCCTGTTGACGAAGTACCTGATTCTCTGACCCCAGATTGGATACTTTCTCTTCAAGCCTGCATGTACGGAAGGAAATTGTCTCATATAGTTGATAGGGAGGTTTAGCTGATAAGTTCGTAACTTTAACTGGCTGACTCCTAATATTGAATAAAACTAAAATTATAAAGCATTCAACTGCCAATTTTCCAACATATGAATTGAGTAATTGAGATAAACTGACAAACGACTCATTTCTTATCACAATCAAAACCTTTGAACAGTTTCCTGAAGCTGATCAGCTTTTGTCTCAGCATCTTCACCTTTCTTAGCTAGTTCCTTATTCCTTTCTTGAGCTTCAGCATATGCTTGCTTGGCTGCATCAGTTGCCTGCCTTTCCAATAGCAACAAAGCCTGCAACAATAGCAAAGGAGGAACCAAGGTCACCATGATTCCTTTCTAGTCATTAGCTATGAATCTGATACATCAAGTAATTCACTAAATGAGCGTCCAACTAGGTAGTCATAAGGCACATGTGAGTCGGCTAAAAAGGCTCTCTATGAGTTAGCTAAATTCAATTCAAACCACGTATGAAAGTGCTAGTCAGCTAAGACAGTGATTGTGTTTAGAAGGCTACCTTGGCCTACATTTATATGATTTAGTTGATTACTTTTATAATAAATTTCTGTTTCCTTATGCACTCTCATGCCTAAAACTATGAATCATTAGCAAAAGCTTAAGTTTAGTGATCCTACCTTCAAGTGTTCAACTTCAGTAGTCAATGAATCAATTTTTCTGTGTCCTGAACTAAGACAGGAGTTTCCTTAATTACTGGTGGCGCTTCTTCAATAGCCTTTCGAGCAGCCTCTCGTTCCCTGATGAGCAGGGAGTTTGTTTCTTCTACCTGCAGCTGCATCTCATGCAACATATCCTGCAGCTTAGCAATTTCTTGTGCTTTTGTCTCCTCCAGATCAGTCTGCATATTGGTACCAAACATGATTAAGTTTCAAGATCATATTCTGCATAGGCTGAAAATGGACATGTTTGGGGAAGCAATGCAGAAGGCAACATCTGTTTAAACTTCAGAGCATGAGATTGGACAACAGGAATTCAACATAAGGTATGATAGTTACTCTTAATCGTTTCTCCAACTGCAAACGCCATGTCAATTCCTCCACACGCTTTTCAAGTTTGTCTTTTGCCTCTTTGAGGGCCCCTGTTTCTCTTGCAGCCTGGATACATTCAAATAAGTAGCTCAAAGTTAGAAGCCTCGTTATGAAATACATAATGCTTCCCAAAAGTGAAAAGAGACAGGAATTGGACAAAACCATTCGGAGCTTTCTGAGCTCTCTCCTTGCAAGCCTTTGTCTCCAAGCACACTGATAAGTAAGTGTTGCTTTCTGCAGATTGTCATAATATGAATAATCTCTGTGACAGCGCCATTGAGCCTGCAGCCAAAAAGGAAAAGGTTTGGCACCAGAGGTTTAATGCTGCCAATGACAAGTGAATTCAAAATGCAAACCATTCATAGACAGATAAAAGAAACAACACATATGGAGAAGAGAGTAAAAGCATTAATTAACAGTGAAAAATAGCAACATCTTGGTGCTGAAAGCAAAAGCAACCTGGATGAGAATTGCTGCTTTGGTTGCCTTTTGTATCTAAATTCATTGCGAGCAACCATTGCCCTGAAACTTGTCTGCAATGTAATTGCAGATGATCGAAGTGTTGTATAAGATTTCCTGGCAAAATATCGACGCAAAGTTTTCTGAATTTTCAGTGCAGCTGCTTCCCGTCTCATGTACTCATACAACTTACAAGCCAATCTTCCTGCAATTAACAAAAAAAAAGAAGAAAGTAATGGTAATTTAACATATTGATCAGTCTAACTACATAGATCATGTGGGCCATAAATAATTAATTGCATTACAGGACTTTGAATAGGAAAACAGTCATGCAGCATAAAGAGGCATGCAGCTTATGGCCAGTGCAAAACAATCATCACTCTATATATTTGCATTTTAAATCTAAATTAGGAGTATACCTCTCCAATGAGCTTGCAAATGAATAGCAGCTTTCCGCAACACAAGGAATTGCTTGCGAGCAATATGTGTACAGATCTGTCTTTGAATAGTTCTGGCTGCTCTTCCTAGTACTTCAGCTCTTCTAGCATCCAGTTCAGCCATCTGGCCACCTCTCAGAACACCTTGTTCTTGCCTATCTGCCACAGCCAATCATATTGTGCAATGTAAGAGAATAACATTTCAAAATAACAACGAGACTTGCAAAAAAAGAAATATGTATACAAAAACCAAGGGCCAAAAGATATTAATATAAATTCACAAAATCTAATAGAGTAAAAATACACTTATTAGAAGAACAAAAGAGAAGAAGAACCAAGTCATTTGGGTCCCTTTAGGTGTGCTTCATTGGGTTATTTAATTGTAGATGCAGTTTCAAAGCATAGAGTGGTAAGGCGGAGCAAAGCCATCATATATTTTTTGTTCACCCTTCATAATCTTTTACGCCTTCCATCCATTTGATAAAGTGAAGTTTTTATGTCCTACTTTCTTCAACATACTTAAGTTATTCAAAATAATTCACAGGCAACTTATACTAGAGATATAATGGATATCAGTATTCAGTACTAGGCAACCCAGTTTGGTGGCAAGTAACTTACTTGATAACCTTTGAGTCCCATTTTATCCAAAATCTTTTGGCATGCAACTTTGTCGTCATAGCTGAACAGTAACAAAACATCCAGTTGAAGGTGCATCATTACATAGCTGCAATTTAAGCATAATTAAGTACTGGAACATACGCCAACAATGCATGTTTCAAATCATAAAAGACCTACTTCCTTCCAAAATTTCTGGGGCAAGAACACCAAAACGATGAAGAAACTCATAAAACGTTCTTCTAGTTGGATATCCAGCACAGCTGATCCTAATTGCTTCGAGAACACCCTACAAGCATGAAAACAAGAATAAAAGGAAAATGATTTTAGATACTGAAAAGCTTGTTGAAAAAGATGTGCAATGCATAAGGCATAATGAGTCTAAAGTTGGCTTACTCCACAGCGTAACTGATGGATAATGTTGAAGTTCTCAAAAATAGCAGGTTTAAGGAGATTATTTGGCTTCACACATCTGATGTAATGAGGTTCTGTAGAGCTTAAGGTCTCCATGAGAGATTGAAGTTGCAGCTGAAATTTATTTACAACCATCATTCCAAAATTGAGTATAATAATGAGCAGCTAATCGGATCAAATATTGTCATTTTCAATAGTGAAGCATAAACATTCCATTTATAACATGCATAAATACCTTAACATTCAGCACAGGTACAATATTTATGAAAAAATATGGAACAATAAAAAATATGGAAGAGGCAGATGAAATTAAAACTTGACAAATAACAACAATAATAGTTCTTTTTTTTTGTTTTCATTTTCAGGATAAGAAGTATCACAGAATTTATTTCCAAGGAGACCATAAATAAAATAACAAATATGTCTAACTTACTTTAAAACGTGATCCAATGGAGGAAAATTTGGAAGATTTTGATGTCTCCTCAGGAAGTGGTGGAAACAAACCCGCTACAAAAGGGCACTTAGAAGCATTCAGTAAATTCTGATGTTCAGCCACCACATAGTCTTTATTTTTATCTAGAAACTGATCAGCTTGATATATTACCTGTAGAGCATAAAGAGATTATGAAGGAAAGATGAAAACAGTTCATGTGAAAGAAGAAGGTCTTTTGAGGGCACACACATGCTTACCTCCCCTGCATAATGGGAAATGGTAAAATCAGTACGAGAAAGCTTTGGTTTGCTAAACCGCTTGTTGTTTTTAAATGTTTGATACAATTTCTGAGCAAATGTTTCGTGTGTTGACTTGGGAAACATGCTGAACACATAAAAATAATAAGAGGAAAAAAAAAAAAGATAAGCTTGGTTACATACCACAAAGAATAACATCTGCCCACAACAGACATCATAAAGCATGTACATCTGGAAGAGTGAGAATAGAAGGATGCTTTGCAATTTAATGATAGCATTCTGCAAAGCTAAAAAGTGTTAACTAACCACTATAGCCCAAAAGCTTGAACTGTTAGGAAAGAGGTTGACAATGTATATCGGACCTTAACACCCTCCTACCCCTATTTCACGTGCAGCCCAGACCATGCACATGAAGTGATGAAGGCATGAATAGTCAAGAATGGCTCAAGATAACAAGTCAACAACAACTCAAGTAATACCCAGGAACGAGCCAAGACAGGAAAAGCTTCAAGAAATAAACAGGTAAAATTGACCTGAATGGGTTTTAAATCCATAACCTTTGGCTCTGAATCATGTTCCCTCACCACTAGACCCAAAAGCTTAATTATCAAGGAAAGGGTGAACAATATGCATCAAGCCCTAACAAGAAGAACAATGATGGTAAAGTCTAGCAGAATTGAAACACCAGGCACATACCAGGCTTCATCAAGAAGTGCTATGATTCCACCAGGTTTCTGCACAAAAAGAGAAAAGAAGTAGCTTTGTTAAAACTACCATATCCAGTGGATCCAGTAGCATAATTGTCAGATACAAACTTCTCTATAGACCACGAATGATAAAAATGATGATGACAATAACAATGGCAAAGGTGCTTATGGAAATGGTGATGATTGTAGCCTTGGGGATGGTTGGGATACATGAAGGACACCTAAAGGTACTGCATTTATGGTGGCTGTACTAGATAGTCATCTTTCTAGCTCATCTAACCATAGGTGGAATCCAGTTGTAGTTATGCCAAGAATAGAACAAAATGCTTTAATACCTCAAAGATGTAACTCAAATAATCACTCAGCTGATGTGTTGTATTCTCATCACTCCTTCGTATTTTCTTTGTCAATTATGCCACATAATGAACCAATTTGAATTATAAAGATAGTTAAATGACTTTGTTTAGTGATTTTTCTGAGTTACCATATCATTGCCCAAAAAATGAACACCCACAAATTCAGTGCCACCTCAATTGATGAGGAGCTGGACAATTACGACAGAACCTATTCTCATGGTGGTTATAACCAAGGCTCTAGCTTAATAATAATGAGTGAGTTACACTAAAACAGATGCCCTGCCATGCACTGGAGATGAATTAATATATGTGCGCTTGGCCCCAGACACTTCATGCGTTGTTATGTCCACCTTTATACATGTTGACATTATTGTGATGATCAAGAGAATGATGATGCACGTCCACCTCATCAAAGTGTTACATGAAGTGATGATTCCTTTATTGGTTGGTAGAAGCAACTTATTTTACAAACCTTTACATATGCATTCACTATTGATCCTTTCAATTCATTTGTAATTAATAGTTATGAACCAAATAAACATGTATCATATTGATGATTGGTATGATATCCATTTTGCCCATCAACAGAGTTAATGATTGGTGGTTCTTACTACCTTTCCAAAGAAATACAAGTGGTCAATGAGATACATGGAGTGCTGGAGCCTAAATTTAATTTGCAGTATTTCAAAGAGATATCACAAGTGAAGCTATTCATAAATAATTTATTATATGTTACTGCCTCTTTTGCATTAATAACAATATATTTCTCTCAAGGAAGTTTGTTGAAATTAGCCAGCACAATTTCATTAACTGCTGTTTAAGCCATTGTCTAAGACTGAGACTGCTATGTTCTCATCCACAGCTACTGCAAACATCAGCCAAAACTGTAATTTTATCATCCTTGCTTTATAGATAATTATCACATCAATGCTTCACCAATCTCCCATCCATCTTCTTTTTTCGAATGTGTAGTACAAAGTCCAAACAGATTATGATTAATTAAATATAGATAGCTCCTAGGGCAGACTTATGGAGTCTGAATATCATACATCAAGAGAAGAAAAAGCCATACCTTCTCGATTAGGTCCAGCACATCTTGATTATCAACAAACTCAATGTAGCTCCAGTTAATCTCCTCCTTCGTATACTCCTCCTGCTCCATTTTAAAGACATGCTGCAAGGACAACATCACGTGTTAAAAATGACATTGTGGGAACAAAAAATTCCAATTTATGGTCAGGATTGCAGGAAAACCTGGTTGAAATGTTGTTGCAGCTTTTCATTTGTAAAATTGATGCAGAATTGTTCAAAACTGTTCCTCATAAAATGCATAAATTTAGATTCAAACAATATCAAGGTTAATAATTAATAGATTCTCAGAACAGATACTGCATTTGCTTTATTCTGTGGATGGCTTACCTATTACATTCAAAACTTTCAAAGCCGTAGATATCAAGAACTCCAATCAGTGACTTCGAGTTTGGGTCCTGCCCAATAGATGCATTGATTTTGTCCACCAGCCTGCAGATGTTATAACCAGTCTTAAATAACTTGCTTTGCATAAACAGAATAAGAACCTTTCAAATAATAAGCAACCTAGCTAAAAGCTTCTCAGATAACAGATTAGATTCTTGGTCAGTACCAATCAAATAGGCGGGAGTATAGCGTTTTTGCTAGACCATCCCTGCTGACAATTGCTGAAGCAGGATCAAGAGTTCTTGTAATAACTTCTTCTGGTGTTACCATCACACGTTTAATTAGTGCATCTTCCAAACCCTTGGCATCACACCTGCCATTAAGCATTTACTTATGCAAGTTTGTTAAACTGATAATTTATTAATAAAAGTAATTTCAACTATTTCAAACAACAGAACCAAAAACTTGGTCATACATCAGTAGTTCAGCTGTCGTGTTGAGATGTAACCTTGACTTCTCATCCCTAATTACGGATGAATCTATCTCTTGACCCTTTGCAAATTCTATATTTCCAAGATGTAGTATAGAAGCTACAACCCTAAATATTGCCTCCTGAATGCAATTATATTATTATTGAGCTATAGAATAAATTGAATTCAATGTTTGCATAGCTTCATGCCTTAAAACAACTCATATTGCATACCTGTTCTTGCTCACTGATTCCAACTATATCCATGGCCCTTCTAGTTGCCAGATATTCGTGAGAATCATTAACCCATCCAATTCAAAGCAATTGGACTGATTAAGATAATGGAATGATCTAGGACTTCCCAGCTTATACCTTGCAATATCCTGCCAGTTTGATGATATTGTCATGTGTGGCTTTCCTTGGATTATTCGGCAAGTGCAATTAAAATGTAAATAATAGGCATAGTATTACAGAATAAACACCTCAGGTGGGGCAGCACAAAGAAGGTAAAAGCAATGGTAATTTCTCTCAGGATCATTGATTTGGCAGACACGAGACCTTTCAAGCAAGTAGGTTCTGATAGCAGCACCAGATATCCTTCCGCTTTTGTCAAATTGAATCTCAACGAACTTACCGAACCGGCTTAACCACAATATAATGCACAGCAATGAGAAGAGCACAATTAGCTGATCACAATTAACAATTATTTAATAACAGACAGGAGACATAATTTGCTCCAATTTTCCACTCATAAACATCTGTTTTAAACTCTGAATAAACATATTTAAGAGCATGTCTCTGTTGAAAAGAACAATTTTAAGAAAACTTACCTCGAGTTGTTGTTTCTAACAGTTTTGGCATTTCCAAAAGCTTCAAGAACTGGATTAGACTGAATTTAGAATGAGAAGAAATTAATCCAGGCTGATCTTCAAATGCCATTTGTCAGGACTAATAAGAAGAAACCATATGTTGCTGAAAAAAAATGAATTTAAAAATGAGACAAGTTTTTCCGACTTACTTCCAGTACTTGCTGTTCAACAGTCCTCCCTTCTACTCCAGATCGTCCACACAAGTATGCCAGATATCTCATGAGCATCTTTGTTGTTTCAGTCTTACCAGCACCACTTTCTCCACTGACCAAAATGGAGTTGCTTTGTCCTTCATTTATCATTGCTCTGTTTTTATTTATTTGAAAAATCCAGATTAGAACAAGCTTAGATATAATAACTTATGAAAAAAGATACTGAAAATCACCTGTAAGCAACATCCGCAACTGCAAAAACATGAGGGCTTAGCTCCCCAAATGCTGCTCCTTTATACTGTTCCATCATGTGAGAGTCATAAAGATGTGGTAGACTTTGAAAGGGGTTTATTGCAATCAATATATTGCCAGTGTATGTCTGAAAATACAAAAGAACCTAGTGTCATGAACAACCTTTTTTCCAGTCAGCAGCTTTAACATTGTCAACAGAAGGCAAAATAACAGCTTACATATATTTCATTGAGTTCATAACGGGTGGCCAGATTCTGCAGTACACCAGGTTCATGCAAATATGATAATTTTGTCATGTCATCCACACCTCCAGGTGGAGCTTCTGTATCCTTGGGAAACACCTTTGATAAATTTGCAACAACCTGCATGCAAACATTAACCACGACCAACCTCAATAACCATAAAATTTTGCAAAGCTTTCAATAACATGAGTATTAATTATACCGATTAATGAAAGTAAATTTAAGCATTGATCAGATTTAGGTTGTGATGTCATTATATATCTCTTTGCATTTTTTCCTCCAAATACAAGCCTTTCATATTTTACTCACATATTCACAATCATCCATCTAATAAGAATGGAGGGCCGTTGAACATTATCCTACCTGAATTTCAGTAAAATCAAACCTCCAAAAAGTCATAACTTACGTTTGATTGGACAAATTTTCAAAAATTCATGGCAGGAAAAGATTGCAGAATTAGAATATTCTGTGAGACTAAAACATTCTAACAGAGAATTGAGGATGAAACAAGAAATTACAATCATTTAACCCAGCAGCAGTTGAGCACAGTTCAAAATCGAAACTTTATTTTGAAGTGCAAGGGGTTTGATAATGCGCCAGAATAACTAAAGCCCAATCGTAAACTTTGCGTGACTAAATTGTTCATCATATCTTGCGCTAATAATATCTTCCTGACAGTAACATATGTTCATGTGACTGGATAGTTTAAATTTATCGGAAAAGGACTGTGATAGTGGTTGGCTTTCATAGGTTGTATCTGTTATTTTGGCAGATTCCCCACTCCAATACTTTGAAATGCCCATCAAAGCTCATTCAACCCTATGAAGAAAGGGAGAACATGACAGATGAACCATATCTACATTTTGTTGATCAACAATGGATTATTTTATGCATACTCTCTATCTTGTGATGGTGGAAGTTTTAACTCGTGATGCAATCTTTTATATATCTATCACATGAGAACACTTGGTCCTCTCTCTCTCTCTC
>KE504710.1:48956-83581 GCA_000441515.1 Elaeis oleifera | reverse complement strand
ATCCTTGAGCCCCACCGGGGGTTGTTTTCTCCGGCCCGACGTCACGCAGACGGCTTCACGGCTTTTTTTTTCCCGTATGGGAGAAGACGCCTCGTGAGGGAAAGGAGGGGTCTCTTCCCGACAGAAAGAGTGCATCCGAGGCCGTCGCAGATATTCCTCTCCTTCGATCTCCATCAAGATCTGCGTGCGAGGGGCAGAAAGAGGAGTGTAGAAGTCATACCTGCGATGTGGTGGTTTCGGGCTTCGTCGATGGGTGAACGTCGGGCTTTGTAGTCCGAGCGAGCTCCGTTTGTCGGTCGGGGCCTGCTAGGCTCGACGAGCGCCCGACCTTCCTTCGCTTCTCCTTCGGGTCCTTGGTCTCGGCTTGGCGCCAGTCGGAAGCTCCTTCGTCTGCGTGCATATACTTATACGCGTGCTCCAGTAGCTCGGCGTATGTTCGGGGAAGATTTTGTCCAGAGAGTATGTGAATCGGGACCCCTCAGCCCCGCTTCATGGCCGAGATGGCCATGTCTTCGTTGAGGTCCCGAACTTCGAACGTGGCTGCATTGAATCGCGTCACGAAATGTCGGAGCGTCTCGTTTTTCCCCTGCTTGAGGGAGAAGAGGCTGTCCGAGATCCGTGGCGGCTTTCGGCTGGTGCTGAAATGGACCACGAAGGAATGCTCGAGCTGCCCGAAGGAAGGGATGCTTCCGGCGCGGAGGCCGGAATACCAGGCCCTGACAGCTTTGCGAAGCGTGACGGGAAGCCGATGCAGAGAAGGACATCGGTCGCCCCTTGGATCGTCATGAGAGCCTTGTAGCTCTCCAAGTGGTCGACAGAATCGGTAGAGCCGTCGTAAGGCTCCACGTGTGGTATCTTGAACTGACTGGGGATCGGTTCGTCAAGTATGAATCGGGAGAGGGGTTGGGCGGTCTGGAAGTCGATATCGTTGGAAGACTTCTGACCGTCCATCTGAAGCTGGGCGAGCCGACGGTCGATCTTCTCGAACCTCCGCTCATAGTCATCGATCCGTCGGTGCTGGGAGACTCCGGAAGTTGAATCTCCCGATGAATCCGAGAGGGAGGCGGACGGTGTCCGCAGTCGCTTCTCCTTCCTTGCTCGCTCGAGCCGGGAAGGAGAGGGGCGCTGAGACCGGTGGATGTCACACCTTGGCCACCTCTCTCCCTCTTGATGGAAATACGGAGACAGCTGCTCCTGAGGAGGAGTCGGAGAGTGGTGTGGGCGTCGACGGCTACCCCTGGACGGCATGGGGTTCACCGCCGGCAGTTCTGCCGGCGAGTGCGGCAAACAGGCAGGCTGCTGCTGGAGGCTTCTGACCGCATCCGTCAACACGGTCATCTGCCGTATGATTGCCGCGATCTGCACCTCCGTGGTCACTGCAGGGCACGGAGAGCTGGGCTCCGCCACGGGGAGTGAAGGGGAGGCCTTTTCCCGACGGAAGAACGCCTCGCCGACTCGGTGGCTCTCGATCGCTAGGCCCTGATTTTCGTTATCTTGGAGGGAAGCTTTGTGGCGGTCGATCTCCCCCCTTCCTGGCGCGCCAAACCTGTTGCGGCCAATCCCCTCGTCGTCTGGTCGCCGGGAACGAGCGCCTGCAAGGGAAGTCCGCTCAGACCGGAGGGGGCCTCCGGCGGGGATCCTCCGACGGTCAAGTCAGAGAGGAGACTAGGCAACAGTAAAGAGGAAAATCAGGGGAGCTCAGCGACGGAGCGGGAGGAGAGGTTTTATTGGATTACCTCGTTTGAGCTATTGCCTTACCTCATTTTATAGTGGGAGGCGGTATGGTCCCGCCGTCCGTGATGTTGATAACTGTAGAGCCGTCAAATCGTCCTGGGCTATCACATCGCCGGGGTTGCCATGTTATCGATGAGTTGGCAGGTCCTAGGAATTAATTGGCGTCCTTGGTAGGACAATTCTCCAAGTCCCTGACAGGGCAAGGCCCCTGACAGTCGTACAGCGTGTCCTTGATAGGACTGCAGCCCCTGCCGGTCGTTCGGCAGTCGTGAACGAGCTGGCCGACTATGTGTCGGGACTTGGCTGTCGGGTGACGACTCCAGAGCGTGGCTAGCGTCCGGAGGTCCGTAGAAGTCGGGTGTCAGCCGCTCGTCCTGACGGGGAATCGACGTTATCTCATCCGGCATGGAGTCGGCTTTCGGACGGTCGGAGTCGGTGTCGGTCAGTCGGACCGACATATCCAGGCCGGCCATTATCGGCAGTTGCTGTCAGCGTCGTCCGTTATCAGTCGGACGGAGACAGTCGGTCGGTCGGTCTATCTCGGAGATGGGTCTGTGTCAGGATCTGCAGAGGAGTCGGCGCCGGCCGGTGTCGGTCGGATCGGTCGGTGAGTCGGCGTCGGTCGGGTCGGTCGGTGAGTCGGCGTCGGAGATCGGTCGGTATATCCCAACAATTCTCTTGACCATGCTGGCTGACCACCAGCTACATCTTTCGCATGAGGAGTATTATTGGAGGTGGCGATACCAGCTGAAAATAGTAGTGGAACACAAGTCTTTTAAGTCACAGATTTACCAAGTCGTCGCCGATGGGTCCTCGTCTTCTTAACTTCGAGCTGTGGGGACACGTCTATAGGTTACCCAGAAGAGCAGCACGGGGTGTTGAAGTTTTCTTCCATCCCACTAAAAAGGTCTCCATGAAAGCATGGTGCCCCATTAGAAAGATCATGCAGGCTTCGAAAAATCTTCCAGCAGAGGCTCACTCGAAATTGGGTTCTGTCACCATGTCCTCCTACCACTCTTTGTTATTGTCGAATTCTTCGGACAATGACTGGCCCAAAGACATGCTATTTGAGATCTCCAACCACCCAGCCTTCAATGAAGAGTTCCAGGAAGCGTACTCGGTGCCACCTCCCGCTTGCCAGAAGAATTCCTTCCTCCTGCAGGCAAATGGCAATCACGTTAACAAAACCGATGCCGGTGATTGCAGCAGCAAGCAAGTTTTCACTTCCAATCTTTCCCACAACTCATGAGCTCTGATTCTTCAAAATATCATCCGGTCATAATCCTTGTTTTGTATACTTTTGGTGCCTGTGTGCAGAATAAGAATGCTGTGAAGACCGCTTCGAGGGGAGGTAGTACCAAAATTGCATTCAAAACAAATCAGAGGTTGAGATATTGGATGATGGATACAAGTGGAGGAAGTATGGAAAGAAGATGGTGAAGAACAACCCAAATCCAAGGTAAAAATCTGCCCAAGAGTAGAGTTTACACGTACTTTAGAAAAAGAAACTAGAAAGAGAAAATCAAAAGGTGAAAGATGGACATACAAACTGTCGGAAATCAATTGATAATAAAATGCCTGTCAGTTGTTCAGAAGAGCCTTCATATCATCCATATTCTTTCTGTGTTTTTGGATCTGCGGTAGCCAAATTATATTACCGATACTTTGCTTTGATAGATAAGTTAGTTTATAATTTAAAAACTAATAAAATGGTTGACACTTGTCAGGAATTACTATCGCTGCTCAAGTGCAGGATGCAAGGTCAAGAAGAGAGTAGAGAGACAGCGTGACGACTCCAGCTTTGTGATAACCACCTATGAGGGGGTCCATAATCATGATGCTCCCTCCAAGCATCTGACACACCAAATTCCATGAGTCCATGGCAAATATTCATGGTGACAATCAAGACTCAAGAGAGTGCCTTCACAAACCAAAGCTGACAGAGGTTTGCCAGGGTAAGAAGAATATATCTTTACAACATAATGGATGCAATCACACATTTGATCATTATCCCTTTTTGAGTAAAACTACTGCAAGATATTTTCAACTTCAATTCTCAAAATAATAGAAAAAACAATGTACAGGCCATGAACTAAGGGAGACAATATGCTTTTAGATATCAAATAGTGACATATACTGGGGGTTCACAGCCTCCTAAGACAGTGTACCATCCATCTACTTCACCAATCAGAAGAACTAATAGTATTCCGCTAAAACATTTACAGTATTTGACAGTCATATTTGCATCGAAGTGTTGTTGCTCTGACAGCTTTTGGAATCCTAGTGTGCATATCTTCAAGATCAAGACAGTATCTGGGAATTTGGGGACTGCATATTGAAAACAAGGGGGCACAAGGGTGTGACTTTTGGGTTGGGGTGCTCAGGGCTGCTATGCTTCTCGGAATTCGATTCATTATTGATTATATATTGCTATGGGAGATGGTATTGAGACATTTTAGATGATACAGAGTGACATATACGGTGCACAACTAGCCAAATATTGCATGCACAGGAAGACCAGTACACCCATTCTTGCACCTAGAGATGATTCAAAAGGAACCAGCCAAATGTTGCAGCAAATGCAGACTAGCAAACCCATTATTGCACCTAGACGTGACCCAAAGTATGCTGAAACCGTGCACATTTCAGCAACCCTAGTCTGTTGATGGATGCATATGGACCAAATGCAACATTCATAATGCATCACGAATGCACAGACACACACACACACAGAGAGAACAAAAGATAATGGTGACGAGGCATGCATGGTCAAGGATGTTGAAAGCTTCTTGTTAATTTTAGAGTCCATATGGTGTCCTCAAACCAAAACTGTAATCATGCAAAAGCTTTTAATGCTTACTCATAAACAATAACCAATATATTTATAAGCTGGCATGTTCTGATTTTCCTCTTCAACAAGCTCTGCCAATTAATTATTAAATATTATGATGGATCACCAAGTTCATATATAGAACCATCGCATAGTGGGAGGTGCCAGCATCAATGGCTATCATAGGAGCTTTCACTTCCACATATCTAGCTGCTGATAGAATCTCGCTTCGTGTCTCATCATCTCTTAGTCAATATAAATGGAAAGAGCAAAGGATTCCCTTTTTATTCCTCCTTAAAGAGAGTTATAAATTAATAGCAATTACCAGAAGCAGGTTTGAGCTGAAATAAATGACATCTATTGTCTGGCCCACAGTACGGCTTCCTTGTTTCAGGTCCACAAGCAGCTTTTTTGTTACCATTTGAAACGTAGGCAATTTCCTTATGATTGAACAGAGTATCAAAGCATGCAAACATAGTTCTGTATGTATTAGTGCTGAAGAAAGGGTAAGATCTTGGGAATGGATCACATATAAACTTCAAGAGAATAATTCTTATGTTAAAGATGAATCTTTGCAATAAAAGAACGGCAAAGAACTCCAATGAAAAAGATCAAGAAAAGCAAGATATTCTTTTGTTTACAATTTATCTATTCCCCTTTTTTCTTTTTTTGATAGAGATTTTCTTTTATCTATTATGTTCAAAAAAGCAAGATATACTTTTCCATTTATTTTATGTGCCCACGATGATATCTCCTTTTCTTCTTTTAAAGACAAGTTCTATCTCAATTGAAAGGAAGCAAAATAGAATCAGCAAAAATTGTAGACCTTTTTCAAGATGCCAGTCTCATCTTCAACCATTCTACTATTGCTTCCTTCCACAAGCACAACAACTGTATTGCAAAGAGTTCACCACAAATTATAACTTCTTGTCTCTATAAACTTCAGCATTATTCCAGCTCTCAACCAACTTCAAACTCCATAACAATTGATTTTGTTTCAAAGACATCAATATTTAAACTCCATATCTTCCATGAGAATCCATTCATGTACATAAGCTGGAGCAACATCAGACCACCTTCCCAGAAACAAAGATTTGCCTCTTTTATTTTTCACATTTTTTTGTGCACACATGCATGTGTAGAAAACTCTAAACAAATATTATTCATTCAAAGAAGAAATTACATCTTCAACTCCAGTACACTCCCCTAGCCCCCTTCCCTTCTTTGCATATCATTATAAAGGATAAACTCTCAATCAGCATAGAGGTCACTGATTCAGAGGTTCTGTGCATGCGTGCGTGCATGTTTGTGTGGTGGGATGACTTGATGGACTAGGAGGAATAGCTTTGCAAGGATCTGAATCCCTATTGCCCTACCTCCAAATACTTGAAACCTAAATCCTACTACATGAGCAGAAATATCCCAGATCCTGCAAACCAAGATAATAGCATCCCAAGAGAACAATGTCTAACACACCTTTAGAACATTGTCTCCTCCTAAACATGTACAGTGTCATATTTCACTGACTGTTTGTGCTCGATCCATCAGATCTGCAACAAACAAGAACAGTTTAAGATTGTGAATCAGTCCTTTCTTATTATTTAAAAAATAAAAATAAAAGACTCAGTATTCAAGCTATAATGCTACCAAGGAGAACATTGACAATTTGCTTTTGAAAAACTATTCCATTGTTAATACTATTGATTAGAAAATTTCCCAAGAGGTCTCACAAATCTTCATGGTTGCAGCCAAATTTACTGCAATTGATAAATTAACATCTTCAAGGAATCTATTATGGTTCCTCGGTCATTGATTATCTCATGGAATGTGTACTAATGAAGCTGAACAAGCACTATCCAGTTCATTCTTTAAGCTGAACAATCCTAAAGAAAATCCTGAGGATGAGGACAGATGAGAGTCCGAAAAATAATATTCAGAATTATGATATTAAGCTTTAAGATCCTTCTGAACTTCACAACACATAAGGGGTAAGGTACGCTTCTTTGGAATTTAGATGAGCAATCATTACCCATGAAACCAAAGCAAGATGACTCCAGTTTTGTTGCGAAACAGTGCCACTTAGATGTATTCAAATGCAAGAAAAGAAGGAGCAAAGAACAAAACCTTTCCCAAAAGGACAAAGCAATAAAGCAATTAAATTGACAGTAATACACACCAGAAAACTCAGCATAAGAATATAATGCCTCTCTTATTAAAGACGACAGTCCAGTAACACTCATTTTAACTCTGAATCCAAAGGACTCCTAAGGACTGCTTGGCATCCTCCTTATCACCCAGCATTACCTCTAATTTTGTGTTTCCGAACCTTCAGAATGAGAGGATAAACTCTTTTGCGCTTCCTCCATCTCCACATCATTTCCTGCAAACTTTTGGGAGGGTTAGCCCCATGCTATAGCAAGCACAGACAGATCTAACCAAATGGGAGGCCATTTCCTGTGCATTTGATAAGTAGTTTGGCAGAAAGATCTTGAAAACCAACAAAGCAAGTTTTGAATTATATTACCAAACAAACCTAAATTACATTGAAATTTACGGGAATGGGAAGGTGGGAATAATTTTAATTTACAGCAGTTATTTTAAGTCAGTAAACTAGGGAGCTTGGATCAAGCTTCATTCGTATATTAAACAATGCTTGAAATTGGTGTTTGTAGGTTGCCTTCCCATCAGCCTTTTTTTAAAAAAATTAATGATGGCCTTCTCTCATGTTCTTCCCACCTTTCTATCTCTCTGACTAAAGTACTCAAATGTAAAAGAAATCCACTTACATACTATAATTGGAATCGCATAAACTGCTTCCAACCTCACTCGCAGCGACCATGCAACTCCATTCAATGAAAAGGTAAATTTGATCAGGTAAGGTGATTGCTTCCTAACTCTTGTTTAAACATTCACTAGATAAGTGTTGGTGTCGAATTAGTCCCACATCAGTTATATAATAGATGATCTTTGGGTATTTATATAGGACCAAGGAACCCAAATAATAGTTTTGGCTAGCCTTTTTAAGTGACATCTTAGATTGTTACAAATGGTACTAGAGCAAACCCAATCCATAGCCCATGTCGACTAGAAGACATTGCAACATAGATATATCCAGGGATGACACAAGCATATTGTGGTATTTGACTTGATTTGATTGAATTTATTATCAAATTTGGATCCTTAGCCTGATGAGGATACTAGGGATTAAACGAGGGGAGTGTATGAGAACCCATGCTGGTGTTTCTTTAGTCCCACGTTGGTTTTGTACTGGGTAGATCTTCAGTACCTATACAGGTCTAAGAAACCAATAATACCTTCTAGCTAGTCGTTTTGGGTGAAATTCTAGATTATTACATAGACATCTAGGCTTTACGTCCCTTTTTTAGCTCTTCTCAAGATTTTCAACTACTTAATATTGTAGGATAAATTGATTTCCATAGAATTCCTTCTCAACATTGGGCTCCCAACAATATCTCCAACCATTCACAATATTAACGTGAGTAGATCAAAACAACTCAGCTAAATGAAAAGTCAAAAAAGCAAGGTACACTCCAAAAGTATAATTTCAAAAAAATAAGGACCGATAATAAATAGCAAGCCATTGCTTTAATGTTGTCATTATGGAAAGGAATGCAATGAAGCCTGCAAATTAGCAGCACACAGTATACCATCTATCGTAGCAATGTCGGTGCTGCCCACCTAGGCAAACATAAACCATGAAATTAGCACTTTTCTTTCTTTTTGTAAAAATTAAAATAATAAAAAGCTTCTGCATACTTTAACGATCATGTAGTCCCTTGCTGAAGAAGCAAAGAGCATAAATTCTTATATAGAAAGCAAGGAACCTCAGACAATATTCATATTAGTCATTAGAGAGCATAAAACAGATGATAAGCCTAACATGACTATTCATATGAGCATCAGAAAAGCTCTAAAAAAGGAAACAAAAAAGTTCATTTTCATGCAGAGCTCACCAGAAGGTAATAATGCCATTTCTTGTACTGATAGTATATCCACCGAAGGGTACAAATGTAACATAGAACAAGCAATACACATAAGGAACATCTTGTGGTCCTGCTCAGTTCTTTTTTTTTTTAAAATAATTGAAATAAAACAAAACTACCAATGCTAGACAGGAAAATAAATACCAAGAATCAAGTATTACTTACGTGCCCCCAATATCAAGCAAAATGCACCAAATCCAAGAACGCCCATCAAAAACCTGATATCAGCAACAAAGTTGTTAAAAAAAAGAAAACAACTTCCAATCTCCAGATCAATAACCCCTCTTCCAGTCGCTCTATATCCACAGCACCATATCAAACATCAACAGACCCAACCAAGCTAGGAAACCCGGCGGATTAAAATCGATCAAAAGGGAAACAACCTTGAACAAAATCCGCTCATGCTGCTCGGCTTGTTTGGCGATCTTGACAGCCCTCTTCAACAAAATTCCTTCGTCTGCACTGCTTGCTCCGACAAAAATCTCCCTCGTCTGGACGACCCTCCGACCAATTGAATCAACCAAGCAAACCACAAGCAAGAAATCCCATGCAAAATACAAAAGGCGGCTGAAAATGAATAGAATAGTAAGAAGGAAAAGATTAAGGATTGGTACGCTAGAATGGCCGGGATCCCTAAAATCTCGATTGCGCGCTCTCCACCGTGCATATGCTCCGCGATTTGCCCCGGTTCACTTGCAGCTGGTGCGTGCAATCATGTCTCGGGCTGCGGACCCTTGCGAGAAATGCCCCAGAGAACGAAGGCGCTATTTCGGTCTGCGAGATTGCCTTAGTTTTAGTGACACGACATCACGCGCAGTCGTCGTTGGATGAGGGCGATGGGTCTGTTCCATCGTAGGTTTCGACTGCGGAAATTGCCGTGGTTGCCTGGGAAGGCAGCAGAAGGTAGTGGGGATGCGGGGCGGTGACTGACCCCGATTCGGGCTATGAATCGGACATTACTCTTCTCTGTGTCTAGCTAGAAAAGGCTTGGTCTGGACCAAGCGTTTTTCTATCCCAAACAGATCTAAAATAACTTGACAAAAAGGACCAGCAATTCTATGCCATAGTCTGATAAAAGAACAACCATATAGATCTCAAATCCGCGGTTTTTGTAAAGCATAATATATTCCCTTGTACTTGCATCTATTAATAAGAATGTTTGGATGAACACACAAGTTTGCTCTTAAATGATGCTATCCATTGATTCAGTCTTGTTTATTTAAGAATATTTCTTTGCCCATGTAATGGTATAGTTGATATTTTTTTGGGGTCCAAGTAGATAAATATCTTTTCCAATTTATCTATTGGGAAAGGTATTTATAGCAAAGAAAAGAAAAACTCTCCAAGTTGGTGTTTTTTTTTTTTCTTTTGGATTCGATGATGTACAGACCGGATCAGATTGATTTGGAAAATACAAACCCGGGCCGGATCCGAATTTTAGATCAGGTCCACCTTTTGAACCCAACAGCCTACATACGCACCGTCCGTGCTCAAAAGGACGCCGCGAAGCAAGGAAGGAATTAGGGCAAAAGAACCGAGGAGGAGAAGGGGTCTGGGGGCCAATGGAGAGCGCGAGGGAGGCTCGTCGAAGGAAGATACTAGAGCGAGGATCCGACCGCCTCGCCTTCATCACCGGCCAGTCCCCATCCCTTACTCCTTCCTCCTCCTCCAGTTCGCCTCTTCCTCCCACTCTCCAACCTCAACAACATCAAGAGCAAGAGAATCCACGATCCACCGCCACTACCACCGGTAATTCTTCTTCATCCCTTCCTCGTATCTCTAATCAGATTTATCTTCCTCCCTTTCCCTCCCGCTCTAGGTTCTCCAAATCATCGTCACTTCACTTGCTGTATCGATAATAATTATCGACAGTAATCTAATTTACCTATATTTCGATCTTGAAGCCTACCGTGGCCATAGGATTCTATGACCAAACGGGAAACCTATTTTTGCCTTCCTCTTCCTTAGATGCTCTAAGATTCGTCTAGGATCTTGGGTTGCATTTCTTTGAAGAAGTCTATTTGATGGTGCAAGATAGTTATATGATGATTGGTTATAGAAAGCATGAGTGTATCGTGATATGTAAATCAATTGGTTTTAATTTCTGTTGCCTTTATAGGCGACAATTAATTGAATATTTACTGCACAATTATTTGAATATTTACTGCTTATCTGTTTTAAGAAATGAAAAGAACTAGTTATGATGTTTGATGAGTCGATTATCACCTTCATGTCGATCGGTACATTCTTCTTTCCATCCACAGGAAGTCATAGTATTTCTCTCTGTTTTAGGAATACCCCAAACCCTCATCTGTTGCACCCAACTGGTGCTCTCTTTAGGACTTGGTTAACCCAAAAAAAAGACTTTTCCATCTCTTTATGCATCGTAGCTGGACAAAGGGCATGCAAGATGCATTCCTCTCTTTGGTTTTTGGAATGTGCCCTTTCCTCGGGATAAACTATAATCGGAAGGAACTATCTATTTTTAAATTTTGTTTAGGGAAGAACCGACCTAGTTATCCCTACTAGACTTGTATAACATTACTGAGAAATCAATGCTGACATCCACCTTTCAAGGCTTTGGAATTATCGAGAAGATTTATCCTTCCAAGTGTTAAAACTGTTTTATTATTTCATATGCTTCTTATTAAACAAGATTTAGTTGTTTATTTTTTATTTTTATTCTTTATTTTTTATCACATTTACTTATTTTGGCTTGGCCTTTTATCTTGTTGAAACATTTTTGTGATCCTAACATGCTTTTGCCGATCTCCTGATTTGATGGGGAGTGGGTATTGCAACATTACAATTGGGGCCTTTATATTTATCTCAACTCTTCCCTTCGAGTGAGTACCAGAGGAAAAGGTTTCCCAATCAGAAAGATTTTCCGATCTATTATGTAGTATCAACAGTCTGTTCTTTGGGTGATTGCCATGCACATTGTTAAGGACGACGTCCTCATCAGAGTGCACCATTCAAGGGAGATAGACCATTGTATCTTGGGGGAAGAACATCAGTAACTTGCTTGAGAAGATCTTCTTTGAGGAAGCATATTTGAATGTGCCTCGGGGTTTGTTTGGATGCTTGGACCTAAAATCCCATGAGATTTATGGGTTGGACTAATACAACTAGGAAAAATCATCTTGGGCTAGGCTCAGCATATCTTTTCTCTTTCCTATAGGATTCGGGCTGGCCCACTCTAAAGGCTATTGGATACTTGGGAATGTAATCCTAATTTTGGCTGACTTTTTTTTTAGTTGTACTAGACCAACCCATGAATCCCATAGGATTTTAGGCCTAAGCATCCAACATGCCCTCAATTTGTTAGATCTCCCTAAACTTATTCTTCATTTCTTGCCTACTATTAGCTTTATTAATTTTCATGCTTAGTTTATAACAACTTTAGAGAAGATCAGTTAGCTAATAGCATCTCTGTTAAGCATGACTTGGAATTTCATGTGATGGCCCCTCCAAACCTAAAAATGTCTATGGCCAAAAATTTAGGACATTGCAAGGTAATATGAAATGTTGGTTGTATACCTAAAACTTTTTTTAGTAATATCTGAACCCAGACCTGACCCTTAGAAGCAAGGATCATTGACTTGGAACTGGATCTATGCTATCTTGCCGGCGGTATGAGTTAGTACGCCCTCCTATCGAACTGTACCAAATCCAAACCAACATGAAAATGAGGAATAAACTTGGGAGGAAAAGAGAGAGAAAGAGAGGGGGAGGAAGGGAGATAAGAAAGGGAGGTTGGCAGAGACACTGATGGGGGCGTAGAGGCCATCGGAGGATCGTCGAGACCTCTTGGGCTCTGTGATCTTCCGCAAGAGAAAATGAGAACAGAGAGATAGAGATAGGGGAAGGAAGAGAAGAGGAGGAAGGAAAGACGGCGGGGAGGTCGTTGGAGGGCCATAGGGAGGCCGTCGTGGCCCCCAGATGGCCCAAAAGTGCCCTATGGTCTTTATGGGTTCGAATTAGGGCGATGTCCCTGTTTCATCGATTTTTTAAAAAGTTGATAAATAGTGAAGCTGGCACTATGACGGGGTGTTTTTGGGTCGTCCGGCAACCACCTGGCGGCCCTCCCACTGCCTTTCCTTTTCTCCTCTTCTCTCCTTTCTCCTCTCTCTCTCTCTCCTCGTATCTCGCAGAGGATTGCGGAGCCCCAGAGGCTTCGACAACCCTTCGGCTACCTCGCTAGGCCACCATCGACCACCTCCGACCTTTCCCTCCCCTCTTTCTCTCTCTCTCTCTCTTCCTCTCTTTCCTTCTCCCTCGTTCCGTTTTCACCAACGTTCCAAATCGAACGTCTGAACTGCACTGGTTGGCTGCCAGTATGATTCGACATGCCTTAAACTGCTCGGTTCGGACAGGTTCCGTGAACCATGCTTAAAAGACTGAACCTAATGGTTCGCACACTAGGAAATTGAAAGAACCATGATTGCATAGAAAAATTTTGAGGATGCTTAGTGGCAAATTTTATGATATTTATTTCATTGTACTTCAGCTTGAGAGCTTTGGGAAGCTCTTGATAAGGTTTACAGCATGACAGATTTTGGAAAATACTGATATTAATAGAAAAAAAATGTTATGGCTTTAAAATGGTAGATGGAAAATCTGTAAGGAAGCTTAACCATCCCAGATTTGTCGTGTAAGAGATTATCTGGCATGTAAATCTGAATACCGTGGAGTGCATGATAAATTGTTTTGATTCCTGTCTCCAATTAATCAATCAAATTAGTGTGGCTAGGACTACCACCATTAGTGCGCTGATAGATTGGCCACCATTTAGAAGTTTTAGTAGACAACCTTCCTTAACGGACAGATGGATGAGGAGATTTATATGGAGCAGCCAGAGTGATATGTGCAGTTCCTAGACAAGAGGACAACATATTGTCAAGTGTCCTTATATGGACTAAAAAAAGCTCTAGAGC
The DNA here is from genome assembly GCA_000441515.1 of Elaeis oleifera. Classification (NCBI taxonomy): domain Eukaryota; kingdom Viridiplantae; phylum Streptophyta; class Magnoliopsida; order Arecales; family Arecaceae; genus Elaeis; species Elaeis oleifera. Next base: position 70,076 of record KE504710.1, on the reverse strand, counting down.
AATGGCATCCATGGTTTGACTGGTGATCTTGTTTGTAGGATTTGTTATTAATAAGTCAGATAAATGTTTATATACTAGATATAATGGTGAGGAGGGGTAACCGTTTGTCTCAATGTAGATGATATACTAATTTTTGGCATTAACTTGAATGTAGTAAATGAAGCTAAGGCTTTTATATCAAATAATTTTGATATGAAAGATTTGCATGAGGCTGATATGATTCTTAACATGAAACTATTGAGAAATGAAAATGGTATAATTCTAAGTCAATCTCACTATGTTGAAAACATGCTTATGAAATCTATTCATTATGAACTTAAACCTGTTTCTGTTCCATATGACCCTAGTGTAAATTGAAGAAAATAACAGCAAAGGTATAAATCAATCAAAATATGCTCAGATCGTTGGGTCAATAAATTATTTTGCTAATTCCTCAATATTGCTCATATGGCTTGTAGAATAAGTAAATAAACTTCCATGCCTGGTCATCATCATCGGAGTGCACTTAACAGAACTTTAGGAGAACCATAGTGTATGGTCTCCACTTCACTAGTTCCCCTACAGTTTCTGAAGGGTATCATGATGCTAGCTAGGTCTCAGATCTAGTAGTAAATCTAGGAATATTTCAGTTTGGGTGGTGCTGTTGACCTTGGACATCAGCTAAACAAAATATTATTACTCGGTCCACCATGGAAGGGGAGTGAGTAGCCCCTGACACAGCCTGTAGTTTGGCAGAATGGCTCAAGGATTTGTTAACAAATGTTCCCTTACCAGCCAAGCCAATTCCAGCTATATCCGTGCACTTGATAACCAAGGAACTACAGCTAAGATTAACAGTGATAAACATAATAAAAAGAGTAACAGGCTTGTTGAATTGAGGTATGATGTTAAGGACTCAAGGAAAATGGTGTTGTTGCTTTGAAGTAATATGAAATCTATTAGGTGCCTTGCAGATCCTCTTATTAAAGGGTTAGTGTGGAGGCTAATCCAAGACTTATCGAGGGGGTTAATCACCAGCCATAGCAAAACCATCTTTATACTAGAGATCCTAAGAATGGGTTCAATGGATAAAACAAGTTGTATGATTGATGGAGAGCACCTAGTTGGGGACTAACTCCATATGCCATCCTTATGATGTCAGTGTACGACTGTCTAGAGGAAGAACTTAAGCTCTGAACAAGTTCAGGGCCTATAATTTTAAGGCAGGATGTATGTTGCGGGACATCTTGGAGAGTTCATCTATATGATATGGCTGTAAGGTCACAGCCTATGGGAGTCGGAGCAATTTCCTATAGCACTCATGAAAGCTAAGATACATGTGTGTGACTGTTAAAACTGAAATGATCTAGACTTTGTAGCCTTGAACTGTGCGTGCGATTTGATAAAGCCTGCACTTCAAGGCTCAAAGTTCAAAACAAAATTCACCTAGGACTTGTGATGGGTGGAAGCTTTCAGTGCTTGATTCAGGTTCAAGTCCAAACGACACATATTAACGAAAATATGGTATAATGTGGTCCTATTATTTTCTTTTACCAAAATTTCAAAACAGGAGGGAGATTGTAAAACTTGTTTTATAATTTTATACGTTTTTTTTTTATTAGACAAGTTTTAGTTGTTTTATTTTTGTATTTTTGTTCTCTATTTTTTCACGTTTGCTTATTTTGACTTGGTATTTTATCCCATTGAGAGATTTTTACCATGAGTCAAACGTGCCCAAACCAACCATCTGATCTGATGGGGAGTGAGTATTGGAATGTTATGGTTGGGGCTTTATATTGATATCAACTCTCTTCTTCGAGGGAGTATCAAAGAAAAAAGTTTCCTAACTGTAAAGGCTTTCCTACCTATTATATATTATCAACATTCTGTTTCTTTGGGTGATTTCTACGCACACCAGTTGGTTGGACTTGCTTACCCGAGTGCACTGTTTGAGGGATATAGTTTGTTGTATCTTAGGGGAAGACCATCAGCACCCCATGCCCCCCAAAGGGGTGATCTCTCTAAGGAAAGCGGTTGTGGATGTGTCTTCCAAACCTTTCCTTTGTTTCTTTAATACTACCAGATGTATTTAACTTAATTTGCTGTTTAGTTTTAGAATACCAATTTCCAAGTGTGCCTAACATGTATATGTTGAACATTTTGATGTGTTAGATGATCTCCATCACATTGATGCAGCTGGCATGGAGGAGCACAAACATCAACCAATCGATCAAACCTTCGATACCAAAGTGGAGGATGATGAAGAAGAACTGTTCCCTGAACGTGATGCAGATGGAGAGTTCTCAAGTTGTGAGACAAGCAGTGAATTTGCAAAATGCAAGATGGGCAAAGATTTCAAGGTGGATGAGAAGGAAGCTGCAGCTAATGCAGAGCAAGATGGTAAGATTGCAGAACCGTCAACCAGTCCACTAGTGCACATATCATCAGATCAAGTGGTTGATAGAGCTCCTTATGTAAATTCACCAATGATTCACCAAGTTTTGACATCCAAGCAAATCAGTTGTGCCATCTCAGCTTCTGAGAATATCCGTTTACTATGTGCTGTCAGTATAGCCCTTTTGGTAGTTATGTCAACCCGTGGCTATTGCTTTGGAATAATACCAAACTTGAGGCCGCTTTATCTAGTGTTGCTAACTGATACAACGGTCATCATCGGGCACCTATTGTAAGCCAAAAAAGTTACGGTAAAGATGGGGAAGAAGCAAGGAGGACAAGGCAAGAGGAATTTGGTTAGCAAATAACATAGGTAATGCACTGGAGATTGGCCTGCTTTTCCAGAAAGCTTTGAATGCTGCCTTCATGGACTGCAGCATTTGTGCAGTTATCATGATCTCTGGCCTTGCAGTTTAAGCCTTTCCTATTGACATATTTCTCTGGCCAAGTTAAATGGGCAAAAGACAGTCCTGCTGTTTTAAATCAATGTATTGTGTTTGCTGTTTTCATGGGACATACATTGGCATAAAATTGAATATGGTAGAAGCTTGTGATGTCTCTGAATTTACAAGGTTTGCATTGAAGCATTAGATAAATTGCAATGATAAGTAGAAACTTGTACTTGAAACACTATTATATGTTAACGTTTCAGTTGTGGTATCTTATATTTAATGCTTCCTATTATTCAACGATCAAATGTTCTATGAAGGTTTTCAACTTGGGTGTTTGGGTACAATGAAATATGGTGTAGCATTAATATAAACCAATAGATCAATTTGGATTTTGGCTGATTTCGAGGTACATACAGGTGATAGATATCATCCAGATCTTCTTCTAAACTAATCATGCTCAAGTCATATATAGAAAATGGTTAATGGTAAATGTGTAACTTACATGCCAGCACAAAATTTGTACTTTCAGTTAAGAAGTTATCTAGGAAAGCTAGAAATAAGAAAGATGGCCAAAGCATCGAAACTCAAACAAGTTAGAAGTCGTTGATGACCTCGGCTGTTCTTCAACCACCGGTACTTCATGATCCAACTTTACAGATGCAATGTTTGAACCCAGTATGCTTGAAAGCAGTTAACTTTTGAGTTTCTTCGAAACCCATCAAGAAAATGAATCTACATAAATTTGCTACCATGTGAAGGACCGGGAAACATGGTAGCAATTGATTGATTGTGCCATCTGCTCAAAAGATACTTGAAGCTTGTGAGACTGCGTCAGCTAATAAGACAGGAGTTGGGATGATATTTTTTCAGCCCTCGCTATACATACATCCATCTCTGGTTGCTCAAGTTTGTGAAGCACATTTCTCGGCATGTAAGTAGATGAGCCTCCACAGCCTAAGAATTGGTGAGGTCAGCAACCAAGCATATCAACGCATATCGTGGAAGTAAGTGGTAGGCATTCAGCCTTGTTGCAATCCTCTAATCATGTATGAGACCTTACAAATGAAGTTGCATCTATGGTGGAGTCAGCAAATCTATGTATGTAAGATATACTACTGCACTACGAACGCATCAAATATAGTTGCAATTGGACAAGTTCAAGATAAAAGGAAATGTGTGAAGATGTTCATCTTAAAGGTTTATGATATTTAGATTAAACAAATGATAGCAGGTAGTCAGGTGACAATCCAAAAGCATACACATAATATTCTACCCTATTCTTCTCTCTCCGTTGTTATTTTCAAAGTTCTATCTGACTTAAGCATCGGAGGCTCTTTCTGAATCAGCTCCAACAATCTCTTTTTTTTTTTCTCCTGGTATGCATATGAACATCTTTCCACAACAGATTAGTGCTTCATCCTCTACAGCATGTTGATTGACGCTTCTCAAGTCTTACACATCATTAGACCCCATTTGGGGGATAACGGCAATCATCTCATAGTAATAGTTGAGTGGAAGATGACTAAAATTTGATAGTTCACCTAATCGTAATCATAAGGAATAACCCTTCAACCCCAGTATGTATGATGGTCTCCCCTTCCAACTTGGTTTCCTAGAATTCTCTCACAGTTTTCATGTCCATTAACTTAAAAAATCAGTCCCTCCCATTGATCAACCCTCTGCACAAATCTTGGCAAGCACTGCCTATGTTGTGGATGAGTTCCCTATTGAGTTTAGCCATGGCATGATATTAGCACTCGATATGGGCTTTAGCTCTATTCGTTAGTTTTTAATAGTTTTCTCAGAAGGTCGGGTACCATAATGGCAAAACCACAACAATCCAGTCTGATTCCAACTCCCAACTTTAGTCAGCTGATTAATGTCAGCTTTTCAGCAAGGTCAAGCAAGAATGTGATTTCCAACCACTCCTTAGCCAAATTGGTTGAGGCACCCTGCCTATGCTAGATATGTAATGCAGCGAAAAGATCAAATGTCAGCCTTACGACCAATATCTATGATCTTAAAATGGTTCTAACATACATATATGATGGTTGTCATGTTATGTGACCCTTATATATAACCTCAGAGAGGTGACCTGGATCTATTACAACAACTCTTTCAATCTATAGCATCAACTAGGAATCACCCTGCTCACTGCGTGAGTGAAGGTGATAGCTGGAAGAGCGAAAGACCTTCCATGAATGGTGAGGAGGTTCCTAAAGGGCATTATCAGGCTGTTATAAACTGTAACCAGCCCATAGCCCATATTGACTAATTTGTCCAAAGAAAACAGCATTTTATGTTTCTCTTTCCCTTTTTATAATGGGATCCCATCCAATTCATTAAGAAAACGAATTAAAACAGAGTTATAAAAGATTTGGAAAGACAAGCAGGATCCTTTGCGGTATGGTCAATGCTGTGCACTCATGTATGACTGCCATCAAAAAATGGATGGCCGTCAAACAACACGTGCCGTGTCATGTTCATAGATTGCCTCGTTTGATGACCATCCATCTTTTGATGGCGGCCAGGTTGCATAGAATTTTGCGGTGCCATGCGCAGCGAAAGATTTGTGCTCATGGACCCAAAAAGGGAAAAAAAAAGGATTGAAAGTTAATAAGAGAAGCTTCAAGGCAGAGAATAGCATGAAAGAACGGTAAGGCTTGGGTACTAAACAGTAAGAAGAAAACACCACTAAAAGTTGCCTAAGTCAAAGTTGCTGGTAGTAATGTTTAAACTTGGGATTTCAACTCCGAATCTTGTGTTATTACTAGAATGAAATTAATTTTTTGAAATTACCATAACTATTCCCCAGTCTCCTTTTCATAATAATCAAAAAAAGAGCATAAGCATAAACAATCTCATTGTAAATGCATAACCATTTTGCAAATAATCTCGTACCAGTACAACTGTGATATTATTTATATTTTTAAGAAAATATAAACAAAGCAGAACCCTAAGGGAGTACATCGAATGATGGAAGAATACCTCTCGAGACGTGCACCGCGGAGCACCATACCGGACCTTTAGCTCGTCGCCCTTCAGTCGGACTGTCGTAGGACGCCCAGCACGACCGACCCCACCGAAGAGCGGGCGCCGGCCGCGAACACGACGGCAACAAAGCGAGAAGGAACGGCGGCGACATTGAGGCGAGGGCAGCGAGTGAGGCACAGGCGCGCGGCCGCTCGAGGAGGCTGAGCTCCTCGGCCTTGGAGAAGAACCCGATCGAGCTTCTCAACGGAGGAGAGACTTGAAGAGGAGGCCGGCCTTCTCCACGCCGTTGAGGACCTTGCGCTTCCGAACTTCTTGACCACGTCCACGCTCAGCTCCTCGCCCCGTACCCTGCTTCTCCCAATTCTCGTCTTACGGATTCGCCTTGAATCCAGATCGGGATCCGATGGTATAAGCGATCAAAAAAATTGGCAATTGGATAGCTTGGAGGGAGGAAAGATAGCTTCTTTTGGGGGTCAATGGCGAGGATCTTGAGTGGTTTTTGGAGGAGCGAGGAGAGGAGAGGTAGAGCGAAGAAGAGCAGGCGGCGGCGGCTGAGGAGGAGGAGGAAATCGTTGACGCCGCCATTTTTGGGGGGTTCAGCGATAACGATTTGGAGAAGACCTCGCGCGTCTCAGTGGGGTTGGTCCGGCTGGGTATCTTCTCCTTTTTCTTCCATTTCCCTTCATGCTTTTGGGAACGATAGAAGTGGAGGAGGCTTATCTAATGGGGCCCGCATTGTTGACCTACTATGTTCTACGTGCTTTATTGTATAATTGTATTTTACGTTACTCCAAATACCAGATCTAGTGAAAAAATTTGGTACTTATTTATATTGAACAGATATGTGTTTATCCTTTTGGTTGATATTTTTTTCTTATCTCTCTTCTTGAGTACAGATTAAATTAAATTAAACTAAATTATCAATTTTAAAGAAAGTGCTTATAGTATTTTGTTCGGTCGATGATAATTTTTTTTTTAAAAAAAATTGGTTTAAATTACAATAACATAGAAGAGACTCTGTTAAATGATGTTCCTTAAATCTACAGGTGGGGGGGCTTGGCTCCACGGTCTTTTTGAAGGTTTTTCCACTCACCCCTTTTCAAAGAAGCTTCTCAGGAGGGCTCTGATTTCTATGCTTGTTGAGATGCTTGAGGAAAGTCACTTTGATGGTGTTTAAATGTGGTGTAAAAGTCTTTTGGTGGAATAATATTAACCCAAGATACACTGAATATGTACACTAAAATGTCCCATTAATGGATAGTTTCTGAGGACGACACTTCCAAAGTTTCAAAGAGTCTTTGTGATTTTTATTGAATGAATGAAGTAAGACTAAAACATGCGTTCTTGACCAAAAGAAAGAAAAAAGGGATGACACAAACACCTGCACAGTTCCTCTCTCTTTCTCCCAGAAAAAAAAAAAAAAAAAGCACTTGCATGACTGGATGTATAAAAATAGAATTGATGGCATGATTTCTCTTTTATTCTGTTAAGAGTCTTCATGACTTTTTTCTTATTTGAGTTACCAAATACGACCACTTAATCAACTTTAGGTGACAAGATTGTGGCATCAATAGGTTATTCAAATTTACATGATTGTTATTAATTGTATTATTTTCTTTCATGAAGCCATCAATCAATTCTTTAGATCTCTCGGAAAGCTTTTTTTTTTTTTTTTTATTTCAAAAAAAAAGAAGAAAGGAAATGAAAGAACCTCCCTGGGACGGTGGACATTACATACTCTAAAAAATGTCGGATCCCTTCAAGTGCTTACAAAATTATAATATTCGTCAGTTCCTTTGATAACAACTGCAAGATGTCAAAGTCACTATCACCTTCCTGTTGCCTTCCAAGTCACCATCAAAGAGAAAAATTTTTCCCTTTAACTGTTTCACAGGGCCACATAAATCCATGATTTGGCAGAATAATTTAATACCATTTGGTGTTTGAAATGCTTCTATCTCAATTAGAACTATAAATTAGATCTCTCATATCTCCAAACCCGGAATGGTGGAACCATCATAAAAGAATATTAATACTGTTTTAATTATAATAGTGAAAATTAAAGTTTTGTGGCCGACCAAGGAGTTGGAAGCCAGCAAGCACATGAGTATGAAGTTCTGAGAAGCGACGGCAAATTTGCCAAAATATAGAGTAGTTTTCTTCCAGACAAAAGGAACATGTTCTCACTACAACGTTCTTCTTGCTCTCATTTTATAACATTCTACTCCTCAGTGAAGCAGCAATTATGGAACTTAGAGCACCGGAAAGAGCCTTATCGAATAACTAAGCACTGCGAAGAGACCGAGGCAATCTTCTACTTCTAGGTGTTCGCAAAAATCCCAATGTGAAGACCCATTTAGTCATCATATATTTATATATTTATATACCTTTTAAATTTATCATGGCAAAGATTGCAGATAAATTGACGCAAGAAAAGGATTCATTCGCCAAGACAAGGAGGCTAAACATTCACAAAAAGCGAAGATTATATGCACAATACTAGAAGCTGATGCACACGGAAACGATAGCCAAGTACCGAAAAAAGGAGTAACTATTCTTTCAAGCAAACTCCAGAAGGGTCGAAGTTAATTTGTACTTCACCAGTGGCTATTTGTGTCCGGATGGAGCACTTGGGGATGTGGAGCGATTGCAGTCAGGTTTCATGATGAACCTGGAGGCAGTTCGCAGCCGGCCACATAAAACCGACCAGAGGTGCTGTCTTGGGTCGTGTAGTAAACAACACCGGGGCTCATGTGGTTATGGTTCCCCTCGTAGGTAGTTATCACATAGCTTGGGTCTTCCTTGTCTCTTTCTACCCTCTTCTTCACCGAGCAACCCTCGGTTGAGCAACGATAGTAGTTCCTGCCGCCGCCGCCACCACCACCACTCAGTTAATTAGAGAGAGCAAGTAATTTAGTTAAGCTGCTCTAATTCTAAAAGATAAAGCGCAGGCATTGAATTTAAATTACCGTGATCAGAAAAGGACTATTAAGATACTCACTATCCTTAACCAAATTAGATGCCAATTCTCTAGTTTATTTCTGTTTGTTGGAAGACAGACATATATAGCAAGACTGAGAACTCCAGTGAAGATGAAAATTGAGCCTGTGAAATTTCATCTCTCTCTCTCAGTCATGGCAGCCAACTGAAGATTACATATCTATTAATATATATATAGATATGGGAGAGAATTGACAATTTTGCAGGGAAGCAAGGGGAGTGCAAAAATGGATATGTTATTGGTGCGATGGTTATCACCATGGTCCTATGAACTTCTCCGGGCTTAGTTCGTTGGAAGTGCCAAACTAGCTAGTGTTTCAAGTTAAGAGCAACGGAGAGCATCTCATCATGACCAGAAGCAGAATTGGGTCTTATTTTAACCTCTAGTCCTCTCTAGACTTTCCATTTTGTATACCTTGGATTGGGGCTATTCTTCACAGACTTCTTTCCGTACTTCCTCCACTTGAATCCGTCGTCCAGGATTTCCACCTCCGACTTCGTCCTGAATGCGATCCTGGACCCTTCGGCCGACCTCGGTCTTTCTACTCCACCCCTACATTCTCAAACCATTCACATGATCACAGCTAAACCACGAGAATATATGCATCAGATTACATGAAATTAATAAAAGGCCTGATACAAAGCTCAGTAGTGAAAGTACAAGTAAATGAATCCGGTTCCTTACCTGCTAGTGCTACTACTACCACTAGCAGCTAAGTTGCTTTCACCGGTCTGGCCAACGTCTACCATTGGAGGAGCTGCGCTTTCAGCTGGTTGCCCGAACGAAGCTTCATCCAACAAGATGTAGTCGGAGAGATCGAATGCCGCCGGCTGGTCGGATTCGAGATCATCATAGGAGCCGCCCCCTTGGCCAGGTTGGGATGGGAAGGAGGCCATAATATTGGCTGGGCCATGCAATGGAGCTCCCACCGCCGCCATGATCTCGTAACGCATGGCTTCCTATATATAAACATGGTCAGATATATACACAAAAATAAATAAATAATTTATAATTTGGAATGGAAATCTAGAATTAGTTCCATTTAGCGGCCATCACTTCCACCGAGCTTCCTTTGCCTAAATTGGAAGCTTCTCTGTTGCCGCTGCTGCCACCATTCATCGCCGCGACGTGCTCGACTTGGGGACTCCAGATACAGATTCGTCAGCGCGAATGACGTAGGGACCGGTCCAGGGTCAGGCCCGGAGGGGTCAGCTCTTGCGCTTGCACCACTCAAAACTCTCTTGCAACTTGCAAGCCATCCAATAACCGACACGTGTTCCCTTCTCTTTAAATAAGTGAGCCCGACCTCGGTGGTGGGACGCGGTGGAACCCATCTCCTGATTCATGATTGCCTGACATCCAGGTCGGGAGATTCCTTCGGGTTAGGAGGTACCGCTCTTTGTGGTGGCGCTCGGGGCACGTTTGAAGCCATTGGGTGATGATTTTCTTCTTCTTCTTTTTTTTTTTTTGCTTTTTGGGTGATGATTTGATGGCTTGGATTGGAACATAAACCACGAGCCGTAGCCGCCGGGGCATCCACTGAGATGACAGTAGCAGCCGTGTACTGCTGATATAATCTGCCTGTCCAAATCTCAAGGCCATCCACTCCACCGGAGTGGTTGTTCCCTGCCATTATGGGCATGAGCACCATATGGCATGAGAAATTATATCTTGCCACGTATACCATACGATCTACATCATGCCAATAATCTAGTCCCTTTTTTGTTAATTTCTTTATCATATACTCGTCTTGATAATTGGTCCATACGAAAGAGATATGCTCGTTGGCATAACGCATTCAGCCATAAAACGTATCCCACTGGCATGAAAATGATAACCGGTCAAAAGTTACAAGATGCTTCCAGTAGATCCTGATATTTAATTTTCTTAGTAGCTATAAGATGCTTTTGGAAGTGTATTTATTGGGTTTTACGAATCTGGACAGTATTTGTGTGGATACCGTCCTCTGGAGGTTCGGTCATTAAAAGTTAAAGCCATCAGTCAGACAGTTCCGAAACAAGTATGTAAACGGACGTCTAGAAACAGGTTTGTTCCGTGCAATTCAAGTTTCTCACGATTCTTTTCGAAAGCTTTATTATGTAGACTGTCATTAGAATTTAGCATTATGTAGCTGTTGTATTAACTCTCAATTACTTTAATTTGAATACATAGCAACGGAGAAGAACCTTTCTCCCTCGATTCTTTCAAAAAAGAAATGATAATCGATCATTGTAGTACTGTGTGTGGACAGATCTGATGGCTTGTCAATTTTTGAGCCAATTGATGCATGAGGAGTTTTCGGGATACATGTGGACGGTATGAAAATAATGGGTAGTAGTAACATGTGCCGTTGGATCGTATAATTGCAGTTGCACGGTAACTTGAGTTATGTTGCAAATTCAATTGCAGTAATTCACTTATGTTAATTTTTTTTTTTTTTTTTTATTTGTATTTGGAGGAGAGTCAGGAGAACAAGGAGCATCTCTAACAAATAATTCATCAAACACTTTGTGATTCATCAAACACTTTGTGAGCGAATGCCGGATCAATGTACTTGTACATGAAGATAAGAATATTCTAAATGAAAAGGCCGGTGTTAAAGCACAAAGAGACCTTGAACATGAACTTAGGCATATGTGGAGGGACTAAATGTGCAAGTCATAAAGAAGAGGGAGGAGGAGTGCAAAATGGATGCGGAGGAGATAGAGGGGAGAAAGAGGGTGGTGTGGTGTAGTTCAGGATGAAGGTGGCCGCCATGAGACTTTCAAAGATGATAGGGATAGAGGTGGCATTAAAGCAGGGGTGGAGTCACATTTTGACTTAGGGGTTCAATTGAACCTCCAAATTTGATGCAATATTTTTAGGGATATATAAATATTATTCAAAAAATTCTGTATATATATATATATATTTAAATTTTAGAGAATAAAAATTTATTAGCTTAGTAGTTTAAACCCCAATCTTCATCCTTCATGTCCAAAGTTTGAATTCTTTCTTTTACTTTTTTGTAGCTGGGAGTCCACGACCCTTTTTTATTTATTTATTTATTTAATTATATATTGAATCTTCAAAATGAAAATCCACACCATGCCACTGCATTAAAAGCAATGACTAGAAGAGATGCAAGAGCCAGAGGAGTGAGGAGATAAAAGGAAAGAGGAGAGAGAGAGAGAGGAGGCCTTATGTTGTCGAGTTCAAAGTGATCATGGGCATCCCAAAGATGATAGGGTTTGGTGGGGGCATTGGATGTGGTGCCGAGGAGGGATTCGGCAAGAGTGAAGTAGGAGAGAAAATCATTTTCATAACAATATATCTATTCGTGCATCCCATGATCATTTTGATCACAAGCCAGCCTACTCCCTAAGTTGTAGCCTAACGAGCAATTCAACCTTGAGTGCAATTTGAGTTGTAAGCATCTAAATTGATGGATTGGGCCACACCTATAACTTAAGTTGCATGCAGCTATAGGACTCCAAGCAGCCCTTGGATACAATGCTAGGGGTACAATGTAAACATAAAGTATGTATTCAATTAAAGACCAGAAAAGGCTTGTGCGTGTCCTTGCAGCCATCCCATAATGGTTCTTAAAGGCGTAGGGTGGATTGGACTATGATCCAGTTAGGTCATGCATGATGTCTGGAATGGAGCAACGGTAACGAGAAATGCTGCGAACGACTCCTCCGACAGCAGCTCTGTGATAAGATTTGTTAGAATTTTTTTCAAAAGCTTCATCAAACCCCGCATCGAATATTCACATTTTCAATGCGGTGCGTCGCGGAAGCTACGGCCTTGATGGCCATGCACTCTCCCAGAAAAATTTTTGTCTCACGTACTAAATAATTATATCACATCAGTGCTGAATAAATTACTCCCATTAGAATGAAATCGCTTTCAACTAAATTACTCAGATTCCTTCTCAAAAGGGAGGGGAGAGAAACAATCCTCAAGTACTAAAAAAATAGATGTTTTTCCAGGCAGGTTCCTTGGCCAGATGGTTCCCTACTGTTGGATTCGTTACCTTCTCAGAGCCATTTTCAAATCCCCAAATAGAAGTGACCGTTTGACATCAAATCTATGGCGGGCTGTAAAGAAATGGACAAGCTATCACAATCCCACATATTGCCAATGTCAGAGGGATGCACTAGGTGTGTATTTTTATAGCTTATAAGGCTCAAACACAAAATCTCCTCTCAAATGGAGGACAGCTATTGTAGGGTCATCTTTATGCATTGGGAGCACCATGATATTTGCCAATAGATATTTGACACACCAGCTCAAAAAGTATATTCAATCTCAAAAGAGAAAACGAACTGTCTATTTGAAGCAGGATATGGCATCTAACAATAATGAATATGGTTTTGCATTTGGTTAAGCTATTAAGCTGGTGCAAACTAATACTTGATGGAACCTATATAACATATTATTTATGGATACCACCGAATTTTATTTCAGGTAGCAGGTGAAGATTAGACCCTCTCAATTCAAAAGGGTGGAGTCAAAAAAGAAGAAGAAGAAGAAGATACTGTTTCTGAACCCACCTTCACCCGGCCACCAACAACATCCGTTCCCTCTTCGTGGAAACTTCTAATTAATTCATTTCTCATGAGACAGCCAAAACCATCGCCGGCTGGTGTCCAAGTCATGCCTCACCCCTTCTTCTTGGAAGTTCGGAAAGGAGAACACGAATGATGAAATTGCTGACTTCAGCTGTCCTCCTTTCCAGTAGGTAGGTTTTTTTAAAGGATTCATGTTGGTTGTTGGTGGGTCCTTGGACGCCAATAAACAAACAAGATTTATAGACATAGATAGAGTTGAGATTACTGATTCGGACGGGCATCCTTTTAAAGTGTCTATTTGAGAAAGGAAATTGCCCGGAATTAGACCGCTTGGTGGAAGTCATTACCTCGGTCAACAGAATCCTGTTGTTCCAAATATGTAACTTACACATAAGAAATGTCTTATCCCATCAACTTTGGTTTAACTCTTAACCATAATTTCATTAGTTTTGATTATTTTAATATATCATTTTTATAAATTAGACTGCAAAGAAGCAGATGAGTCAACACAGAATAATCAAAAACATTTTCAAAGTATAGTTAGTTTTGCAAATAAGGATCATAAAAGTCAAATTCAACAATAAAAAAGGAAAAATAAAATAAAAAAAATCAAGCTTTCGATTTCAAATTGTCAATTCCTTTTGCCTTTTAGGAATGTCATTGTAAAACATTTACAAGTCTTGTTCCAGTCTAAACAAGGTTTTATTTACTACATGGATTAGGAGACAAAGCAGGAAACCACGTGGTTTCTACTGTCAAGTATATATGATTCTCGATCTTCTTGACATGTGCTGAATTCAAGAAGGGGAGTGGAAGCATCGTAGTTCCGCAGCCGAACACACCTCACCGAGGAGGAGAATATTAAGAGTTTCAGATTTACACCCTTCGAATGCAATTGCTTTAGACCTTTAATTTTACTCAAATAGATATGATAGTCCCACATAACGTTCGGGATAACTCTTATATCTTTTTGACACTTGGTTATCAAAGCCTTCGTCTCGAATGGAACATCTCATCGGATGTGACATGGCAATATCAAAGAACCTTCCACCACCACGGTAGGAAGGTCCCTAGTGCTATTTATGTACATGGTGGCTAGCAAACGACCCTATACAAGATGAACAAAGGCCACCAATTTTCTTAGCCACCTCCCAAGTCATGGCAGCTCGGGTAGAGCTTTCAGATACCACCATGCGCCACTCTTCTCTACTGTTTCCAAGTGACTGGAACCGGTCACTCTTCTGTGATTTTTCCTCGGCAGAACTCCTCCAGCCAATCGGTGCTCGAATATTCTGATCATGTAGCATTCAATGAGGGCTTGTTCGAAGAAAAGTGATGGCGGCTGAGGAATTGGAGCATGTCATTGCTCCGGTGGAAATCACCAGTGAATCCGGTGGGATAGCACGACTACAGAGAGTAACGTATGCGTTCGGATTTGTTTTTTGATTAATTAATCGATCCCGGTATTTATTTTAAATGTTAGTAGTTGAAGCCCTCATCTTACTGGATTCATTCATTAATTTTGTGATTTAGGCAATAAAAGAGTGAGATGGAAATGATGAAACCGGATTCTGAGTGTAGAATGATTTCTGAGGTGGAGATGCTCGATGATGGTTTCAATTGGCGGAAGTGCGGGCCAAATCCAAGGTGTGGGAACGCAATCCACTAGATCCTTTTCGTCCTCTGTAAGCCAACACATTCGAGTGGCATGAACTTGACCAACAAAATCTCATTATCCTGAAAGAAACAAAGTCTCACCATTAGAATTTAGGTTCTTGAATCGAATAAAGAAGTACATATTACCATTTGATGCGTGCACGACACGTAGAAATATGGCAATTGTGTCTTCTATAAAATGCACAATATCACCATGACTAATTAGTCTTGCTCCACCGTTTTTTATCAGCTTACAAGTCTTCCTTCATTGTTCTGCCCTTTTACGGAACCTATAAACCAGCATTGTCTTACATGTCATACCCAAACTCTTTATCAGAAGCCAATTAAACATGTTGGTCTTGCTCAACCCAGGGTTGCTCTTTATGGAGGAGAGGGAAAGAGACCCCAAAGATTCAAACTATGTTATTAAAGGGACTGCATAACCGCATTAGCTCACATGCTGTAACTTATTACAAGTGCATCTCTCGCTGTGCTTGTGGCCAGCTACCTTTCATGGTTCCAAAACATGGAGGGCACAAGCAGCTAAGTCTTCACACTGAATGAGAATTGGAAATACCACAAGCTAAATTCGCTTCATGCCATGATCATAATCTACCAATTAGATAGCAACAATGATGAAAAAGGAGAAGGAGATATTTGTTTTATTTTCTTCACACAATCAAGAGTGCATACAAGGACCTATAAATATAGATATGTAGACTCAAATATAGATAGAGAATAACAAGAATATGCCAAAGAATAATCAAGAATATGCTAAAGAATAAATCCCTGGACCTTTAATTGGATATTTTCCAATTAAGTTCAATCCTTCCAATACTCCCCTTCAAGATGGGGCGAAGATATCTCGAAGCCCCATCTTGTCAATCAATCCAGAAAAAACAATGAGCTAAGCCCTTTGGTTAGAATGTCTGCCACCTGATCAGAAGATCGAATATAGGTAATGCAGATCTGGCCCTGATTAATCTTTTACTTGATAAAATGACGGTCAATCTCGATGTGTTTGGTACGATCATGCTGTATCGGATTGCTTACAATCTCAATCGCTGCTTTGTTATCACAATACAACCGAAAAGGAAATTTGTTTAGAAGTTGTAATTCCTGAAGCAGCTTCTGAAGCCAAAGAAGTTCACATATGCCTAGAGCTATTGCTCTATATTCAGCTTCTGCTGATGATCTAGCCACCACTGACTGTTCTTGCTTCTCCAAGTAACTAAATTATCCCCTACATATGTACAATACCCAGAAGTAGATCGCCTATCATCCAATGACCCAGCCCAATCTGCATCAGTAAATCCCTCTACCTGGAAGGTGTTGTGTTGTGAGAACAACAAACCATGGCCAGGACATCCTTTCAGGTAGCGTAATACTCTGAAAGCTCTCTTCATGTGTGATTCTCGTGGATCATGCATGTATTGACTGATGACACTGACAGCATAGGCTATGTCGGGTCTTGTATGTGAAAGATATATCAACCTTCCAACCAACCGCTGATACCTTTCTCGATCAACAGGAGCTCCGCCATCTGTCACTATTCGATGATTCTGATTTATTGGAGTAGTAGCAGGCTTACACCCCAACATCCCAGTCTCAAAAAGTAAATCTAGTACATACTTCGTTGTAACAGAAAAATACCTTTGGATGATCGTCCAACTTCTATGCCCAAAAAATATCTTAGTGGACCCAGATCTTTTACCTCAAATGCTTGCTTTAGTTTTCCTTTGAGTTGTTTAATCTCATGATGGTCACCTCCTGTTATTACAATATCATCAACATAAACCAAGAGTATAGTTTTTTTTCCTTGAGATGCCTATAGAATAGAGTATCATCTGCATTACTCTGTTTATATCCCATTCCTTTTACAGTACGACTGAATCGATCAAACCAGGTTCGAGGAGACTGTTTAAGGCCATAAAGTGAGCGCTTTAGCTTGCAGACTTTTTCAATAGTTGCTCTGGTCTCAAATTCTAGTGGTATCTGCATGTATACTTTCTCCTGAAGATCTCCATGAAGAAATGCATTCTTCACATCTAACTGATGTAATTTTCAGCCAAAATTAGCAGCACATGATATTAGTGTTCGAACAGAGTTCATCTTGGCCACTGGAGTAAAAGTTTCATCATAGTCTACTCCATATATTTGAGTGTAGCCCTTTACTACTAGCCGAGCTTTGTATCTTTTCACCTTACCTTCTGGAGTCTGCTTTATAGTGTACACCCACTTACACCCTACAGGATGCTTACCAGCTGGCAGAGTGACCAAATTCCACATCTGATTTTTGGATAAAGCAGTCATCTCTTCTAACATTACTTCCTTCCACTTAGGTTCTGCCATAGCCTTTTGTCAAGTACTAGGAATACAGACAGAGTCTAATGCAGCTATAAAGCTTTGATAAGATGGAGACACATTCTTATATGAAACATAGTTAGCGATATCATAACGGTAATGAGCAGGAGGAACAATTGAGTGAGTACCTTCCGTTTTGCAATAGGAATATTAAGATTAGAAATGGAAGGAATAGTAGAAATATTATTACCATTAGGAGACTCTGGAGAAGAAGCTTCAAGCGGTGGAGACACCTGGACAATTGGTGGTGAATGCACACTGGACTCTTCTTCACTGGACTCTTCTTCTTTCTCAATACTAGGCTCCCTCTGAACATCATTACTATGATACTCTCCCTGGGCACCAGAATTTTTTGGTGTGTATAGAAAGTCACTCGGAAGAAGTAATTCTGGTGTCTTATTATCAGATAGACGACTTCCATAATAAGCTTCAGTTTCTCGAAAAGTAACATCCATAGTAACAAGCATTCGCCGCTCAGGGGGATAATAGCACTTGTATCCCTTTTGAGTAGCAGGGTAACCGACAAAGACACATTTTAATGCTCGTGGATCTAGTTTCCTACTGAAGGTCTATGATCGCGAGCAAAACAAACACATCCAAAGACCCTAGGAGTGATTACATAATCAGTAGACCCTTTCAAACATTGTACGGAGTACTTAAACCCGAGTATTTTAGAGGCATACGATTGATCAAGTAAGCCGCGGTCAAGACAGCCTCACCCCACAAAAATTTAGGAACTTGCATGGTAAAAAGTAAGGATCGTGCTACTTTCAATAAGTGCTGATTTTTCTTTCGGCAACTCCATTTTGAGCAGGAGTATCAACACAAGTGGTTTAATGAAGAATTTCGTGAGTGTGAAGATGCGCACGGAACTCCTGATTAATATATTCTGTGCCATTGTCAGAACGTAGAATTTTAATTTGACACCAAACTGAGTACCTACAAGTTTATGAAACTCTTTAAAGCAGTTTAAAACTTCCGTCTTTTCCTTCAATAAATAGACCCAAGTCACTTGACTAAAACAATCAATGAAGGTAACAAACCACCTATGGCCCATGAGAGTATTAGTACTACATGGTCCCCATACATCAGAGTGAATTAAACAAAAGGTTTAGAACTTCTAATTTTCGATATAGGAAATACTGCTCTGGTGTGTTTAACCAACTCACAATGATCACAAACTAACAATTTTATTGCATTTAGTTGATAAAGACGAAAATAAGTGACTAAGAATAGAAAAAAAAAATGTGATTCAGCCTACGATGATGTAACATAAGTTCTGAAGTGGCACTTTCAGCAGACAATACATATCCCGTCAAAGAAGAGTTCATACTTTTCTCATCAGTTGATAGATAATAGAGTCCATTGTGCAGTCTACCACCCCCAAGTATCTTCTCCGTTTTCAGCTCCTAAAATAGACAATGAGAAGGCCAAAAAGTGACAGAGTAATTCAAATCTCTAGTAACAGAGCTGATAGAGAGTAAATTTGTAGGAAAGGATGGAACATGCAATACTGATGATAATCTTAAATTAGGAGTACAGTCAATGGATCCTTTTCTGAGATAGGGGTAAAAGATCCATCAGCTATTCGGACCTTGTCATGTCCTGAACATGGTGAATATGAAATAAACTATTAGGTGCCCCTGTCATGTGACTGGATGCTCCTGAGTCTATTACCCAGGAGTTGGATGTTCCGCAAGTAAATGCATGTGATAATTTATATGGAGTACCTGAGTGTGCAAGAAGAGAGGAATCAAGATATCCGTCCTAGTGGCTAGACTGTTCGAGAGTAGAAGGTGTGGTGTTAGAAGATGATTCATACTTTTTCATCATTCGTCGGAAGGTCTGATACTCCTCTGCAGATAAGCTGTGTACAGCACTCTCGATCTCTTCAGAGAGATTAGCTTGGGCAGGTCCACGAACATGATTCTGTCCTCCAGTTCTTCCACCACTATGACGACCACCACAGCCCCGACTACCACGTCCAGGCTGATTTGGGCGGCCATGGAGATCCCAGCAAAATGCCTTAGTGTGCCCAGGATTTTTACAATGAAACATATCTTTTCACCTACCTGCTGTGGCTGTACAGTAAGAGCTGATCTTATAGAACTATTGAAATTAGAAGTCACTCGTCGCCGTGTCTCCTCGCTTAAAACAGTAGAGAAGAGTTGACCTAAACTAGGTAAAATATCTCTGGCAAGAACTGAACTCTGACAGATTCATATTCCGAATTCAGACCATATAGAAAGTCCTGAACCTGTTCTTCTTTAAATATTTCTGAAATCCATCAACATCGATGGAGCATTGTGGAACAAAGGTTCTATAATGATCAACTTCAGACCAGAGACGTTTCAACTCGGTGGCATATTCAGTGATAGATAAATCTCCCTGACGAAGCTGACGTAATTGAGAACGGATCTCAAATGCTTGAGCAGAATTCTGCTTCTGTGAGAACATTTGGCCACCTCTCCCAGACTTCCTATGCATTCTCCAGCAGTTGCACACTTCTGGCCACATTCGGTGTCATGGTATTTAGAAGAAATGCCAGAACAATAGAGTTCTCCATTCTCCATTGAGCCATATCCTGCTCATTATTAGCAGGTTTTCTCTTTGTGCCGGTGAGATATCCCTCCAAACTTCGCCCTTGTACAAGTAGACGAGTGCTTTTCTTCCATTGTAAATATGTCGCTGGGCCATCAAGTTTTACAGCCACTTGAAGAGCATTCAGCGATCCACTATCTCTTGACGAACCTCCTGATTGAGTGGCAACTATAATAAGCCGATCCAGTAGACCTTCAAGATCTTGCATAGTAATTGGATTGGCTATACAATAAATATGAACGATAATCTCACTGACACACTATCAATGAATCACCAGACACACGAATCACCGGACATACCGTAACTACAGGCTTCTTAAGTATCTAGCCATAAAAATTCTCCATTTCTTTTTTTTATTTTTATTTTTAATAAATAAATAAAGATTAAAGAAGGAACTGTGGTTTCCTTCGTTACCGATTATGTATCCTGTGAAGCACGGGATTGTCGAGGTGATGCCGTCGCAGGTGACGCCGTCGGCAAGGAAGGCGGTGGCTGGTGTCGGGGACTCGGCCGTGAAGAGCTTTGGTGGAGGCGTCGGAGGGATTTCGGGGCTGCGGTGGCGAGCTGCGGATGGACTCGATGGAGGCGGAGGCTTCGGAGGGATTTCGGTCGGGAAGAAGGGGCTGCGGTGGCTGGGAAGAAGGGGTTGCGGATGGACTCGGCGGAGGGCAGCTCGTGGAAGGATCGGACGGCGGCGATGGTCCGATCGAGGACCGGGAGCGGGATTCCGTGGTTGGTGATCTAGAAGAAGCCCAGTCGCGGGAGGCGGCGCGGATGAGATCGACGGGTCGATGGTGGGGTAAGATTGGGGGATGATGGGCTCGACGGAGGCGACCGGAGAGGAAGGGAGCTGCGATGGCTGCGGTGGCAGCAGTTTGCTGTGAAGAAGGAGCGGTGGCGGTTTGCTGTGAAGGAGGAAGAAGGAGTGGTGGCGGCGATGGTGAAAATGAGGGTAGAGGCGGTATCAGCGGCGGAGGGAAGAGAAGGATTTTAAGAAGGAAAGGAAGAAAAATGGATCAGAACCTTAGAGCTCTGATATCATGATGAAAAGGAGAAGGAGATATTATTTTATTTTCTTCACACAATCAAGAGTGCGTACAAGGACCTATAAATACAGATATGT
>KE504710.1:34644-48936 GCA_000441515.1 Elaeis oleifera | reverse complement strand
CCAATTAAGTTCAATCCTTCCAATAACAACATCCCCATGTCTTTGTTATGCACTTAAATTACATTATTATCAATTAGATAGCTACTAACAATTAGACAGCATTTCTAATCAAGAGGCTGATCCATTGTACAGCATAAATAACAAGCCAACAAGTGACCAACCAAACAACCATGTTTTTGATCAATTGTTTGACCTTGGTGGTGGGGCCAAAATAATACAGCAGCAGTAGAGCATTTACAATACCAAGAGACACCCAATCATAAACAACCATAATCTGAAACATTTCACCATTACATTTCATTTCTCGTTTTAGCAAAACGAGCATCCTCAAAGCACCCATGCAAGTTCGCAGTGACTTGTTCTGTAAAAGGGAACGGCAATTAAGAGTCCATTCTTCCTCTTTTTCGTATACAGTGTATGCAAACATACAGACAGCACCTACGTGCGATCTTTCTTTCCATCTTCCTAGCTGTGACCCTTCTCAATTCTCATAAACCTTCCTAATTTGAGGAAGATTCAGTCTCGGGTTTCTGATGAAGCCACGAAGAAACTCAACCAGCCAGCTTAGTTAATACCTTCAACATCCAGACATGAGTAAGATCAAACCTGGGCTGTCGGTCTCTTTGAGAGACTTGTTTGGAAAAGTACGGTCAATAGGAAACTGAAGAAACGTCTAGTGTTTGATTCGAGCCTTCAAAGAAAAATCTACATACGAGACACAGAAAAATAACTTTTCCACAAGCAGAAAATTAGGATAATTTTTTTTTTCAAAATATCTTTAAGCATAAATAAGATCTTTTTTTTTATTAAGAATATAACATATATTTATGTAATTTTTTAAAAAATAGATACTTAATCAAATATAAACTATTTAAAAATATCACGTTTTCATGATTAACCAAATATATAAAACCCATTTTCTCATGCATCATATATCTAAGGATCAACCAACCAGAGGCCAGAAAATCTTTAGCAAGATGAAACTTAATAATTGAGGAACTCCAAAAGCTGCACGGGCTGCAGCCCTACCAAAGGGAGATTGGAACTTGAAGTTGCACACTTGCAGTAGCATTAGTTCTGACTTGGCATTAAAAAGTAAAAAAGCGCACAAGCAAGAAATGCAGCATAAACTAAAATCATATGCAACATAGAACCATGCACCTGTGGGTTCATATCCAATATATCCTGCTACCACCGAGATACCTATATTCCAAGACTCGCTAACAATAACACATGTAAAAGGAGGCATAGGTAGGCACAAGCACTTGACGTTTGATCCGGAAATAATGAGGTCACCACAGCCCACCACGAAACAAGACGGCTCCAGCTTGCCCAATAAACGGCATACCCACATGACCTGTCCAAGTTTAACAGAATTCTGATCCAACCAACCCAACCGAATGAGCCAGCATGCGGTAAAACATAGCAGATTGTCGGTAGATAGCATCAACCCCAATCGGTTGACACACATGTTTAACCGTAATTTTAACTGGTGGTGAGTTAGCTAAAAACGAACTATCTGTTTCTGCACTCTAATCTTCATAAAGCAGCATCACCATGAAAGCCAACTCCAAAAATAACAACAGAGGAACAAAATCAGTCGCATATATACAACATTGCAATTAATACATCTACCTGTCGAATTGTTTCCTGGCACTTTGATGCAAGGGAACCCTCCCCTTGTGTTATTGGGGGAAAAAAAAGTGAAAAGATAAATGAAATGTTCTAAAACATAAAGAACAACAAAATCGCCCATTTACTCTCATTGAACGCCTAAGTACATCAAATCAGGTACACTGAGCAGCATGTTTATCTTCTTCAACCTTCGTGTGACTGGGTTCATCAACTGACGTGGATTCTATACCCAAGGCCTGGTCACAAAGAAGATCATAAATCAAAATCACAAAAGCATCTATTGATATGCAATCTACTTATATGTCTTTTAATAGTTTCACCTTAGAGCATGTGGGCATCTCCTCATCCACGACCTCTACACTGTTCGCACATTCTGCATCTAACTTGTGTGGTTCCTGAAAGATGGCAGTAAAATGAAACTAAGAAAGAACTCAAATTTTACGAATTACAGAATCGGAACAAACACTTAAGCTTCTGCAGATTAAGTAAAATGACAAGGCAATAAAAACCGGTACCATTCTTAGAACCACCTTTGTACCAATCAGTATGTCCTTCAATGAGAACCATCTAATTCAAATTTAATTTGCCCACTTCTCAACTATTACAGTATATTTTACATTTGTGACGTGCATGTGATCAGAGTTATTTTCAGTGCAGAGTTATGGTGATGGACTCCATTAGAGATCAAGAAGAAGGTGTCACTGTAGAAACCTTCTTCCTTCCATTCCATTAATTAGAAATTATACAACAATCATTCGGGAGAAATGAGAACTTATCATCATTGAAAACATCTTCATTTTTAATAGAGTTCTATTGATCCCATCAAGAAGTTGAAGGAGACTTCAGACCACCAAATATATGTGAGATGCTGAGGCTGAGAAACAGCATACAACACTCTTAGTCTATGAGATGGACTACCGGTGAAGATAGGACCAGCTCAAAAGCACACTATATGACCTAAACCTGCTTGTGGTGAGAAAAAGCATTGGTTGGTAAGGGCATTACTTAAACGTGAGACACTCCAGTGCACATCCAATGTACTGAAATACAAGTCTTCAAATGGAGCAAAACAAGTATAGGATGGTCACTGGTATCCTAGATGATCTAAGCAATAAGGATGGAGGAGAAACACATAATCGGCATTACTTTGAAAGTTATGTCTAGATATTGGAGTGGCTGAACTTTTTGGAGTGATAGAAACTAAAGCTGCTCAACGGTCATTGCATGGGGCACTCTAAAGATAAGTTTGAAAAGCCTAAATGATTAAAAAAAGAAAAAGAGTGAAACCATTGAAGGGTCAATGATCAAAATGAATAAAGCCTTACCTATTTAATTGGCGAAAAAAATTACAAACCTTAGGATATGTTTGAGTAAAATCTTAGAATTCATATAAAAAATGAAACATCCACCAGCTCACAACAGTGCTAACCATATGACAAGGTCCAACCAAGTGGCCTCCTTCAATTTTGTCTCGTGAACATAAAACAATACAAGATCTAATTTAAATTATCATTTTAATATCAAAGGTAATCAGAGGATCCAACTTTTGTAAAGGATTGATCCCCATGTGACACTTTGTAATCCATTTCCTTAAGAACTCAGAAAAAGGGTGTTATGTCACCACGAATCCAGCTTTGCAAAATTCACATAGCAAGGCACCAAAAATGTATATTAGTCAGCACTGGATTGATGTCATAATGCATTTTCATGAGAAACTAGTTTGCTGATAGAATAGAAGCAGCTTTGAATTTCTTCCAATACTTGAATAATATATGACAAATCAAAATGTCTTTAGACTTCAGGAGGCAATGATCTACAGAATAATTTTAATATATAACATATTATCTGCATTAACAATTTACTTTGGAAAGGCAGAGCATGCAGATACCTGATCTTTCACTTCATTTTCAACAATGTCCCTCTCGGCTTCTATGGTCTGTATTTCATTTGCAAGTCTGCTGTAGGCACAAGATATTTAAGAAAGAAGTATAAAACATGAAAAGTAGAGAACTAACACAACTTAAGCAATCAGGATACCATGATGTCTCATCTATAGGGGAAGCATCATCCATTTCTCTATCAGAATCAGGATCATATCTTCCATTTGCATCCTCTTCATCTTCATCTTCCTGCACGTCAAGCAATTGAATTAATTAATAAATTGGTTTAAGTAGGAAAGTCAATATTGTAACCAAGCCAATGATTGACCAATCCTCTCATTACAACCTAACATAACAGATGTAGATGTAGATATAGACTGTGCATTATTGAATTGTGTGGTTCACTCATAGTTGATGCATATCATGAATTTGTCTACAAATAATATTATGTGCTGGACTATAGCAGCAACAAGTGCATGCACCCAAAAATTGCTTTTCATGGCTGCACTTCATTTTAGTCTGTGGAGCCATTTGTTCTTTATCAGCAAATACAAGAAAGAGGTTTAACTGCAAAACAAGATTTTATATATAACAAGATTTTATATATATATAATATAACTTAAACATACTTGTATGTAAAAATGATGAAATAAAGCGCTAATCAAAATAAAATTGATACAATAGAAGATGCTGGAATTAAAAGAAGAATTTACAGTCTGACTTTTAACAAGTTAATTATTGAAGTCTTGTTGAAAAGGTAATGATACCTCTGGAAGCTCTGTATCAGGTGGCCGCTCCTGAAATTGGACACTTGGAGCATGTTGGAGTTTTGAAAGAGTATCTAGAATCCTTGTTCTTATATTGTCCAATAACTGGCGTGAATTTTTATTCTCCATGTTACTTGGTGCAACATGAAGGGTATAATCTGGAGCAAAATAGCCATAATATTCATGTTGAGGCACCTTATCATCAACTTCTATACCAAGGGCAACTCCTGTCTGCTCAGAAGGTTTAAAAAGAATAAAATTAATTTAACAAGAATGAGATTATCAAAGAAGAAATCCACCATCTAAGCAGGAGAATAGGTATCATACAGGAATCTAGTCAAAACAAAGCCAGAAATCTCTGCAAGCGACCATCATGAGTGTTGATACAAAAAAAAAAGCAAAAACTTTCACTCCATTAGTATTAAAAATAGGAAATGTTGGCATCCACATTAACTGGTTAATCATATAAATAACAAGACTTGCAAGATTATTAGAAAATGGAGAGTGAAAAGCACTAAGAAATAACTATCTACCCAATACATATGAAGAAACATGTGCAACTTACAACACAATGAATTAAAACAGAAATTGTAAGACTTTTTAAGTGTAGCACTCTGATACAGTTCAAAGATGTGATGCAAATATTCAATCACCTCCTTATGCTAATTATCAGCTGAATCATGGCATAGATCTACATGAATGCTCGATGTCAGGGCAGATGTAGGAAGAGGAAAATTATATATACTGCATCACAGAAGAGTAGCATAATTCACTAAATAAAGGAAATATGAGTTTTAAGATAGCAAAGGGCAGCAAGGTCATGTAGATACCATAGCCTTTATATTACCTCATAGCACCAACAGCGAGCAACATTCCGAATGGTGTACCCACCTCCACCCACCAGCAATAGTGGCACATTAAACGACCTCATGTATCTAACACACTCAGCATGGCCTTTGACTGAAAGGTTGAAACAACCCAATCGGTCTCCAGATAAGGAATCAGCACCACACTGAAGCACCACAGCACCAGGCCTAAAAACTTCCATTACTTTTGATACGACAGGTTTGAATAGAGATTGATAGCTGTCGTCATCAATTCCATCATCTAAAGGTACATTTACAGCATAATATTTCCTTCCCAAATCCAATATCGCGTATATCTCCTGTCCCAGGAAAATAATCTCCAAATTTATGAAAGAAACTGTCATTACTCTATCAGTTGTGTAGAATGCCTCCTCTACACCATCTCCATGGTGGATATCAATGTCCACATACAGAACACGCTGCCAGAAGTATTGGTGAATTATGTAAGCAAACAAAGTGGAAAAGAAAAAGATGAAATCAAACAAAGTGAAAAGGCAACATGTTAATAAATGGATATTAATGTAGGAATTAGTTGTGAATTAAATGTATCCTGTTTGATTAAGAAAAAAATATCGAATCATATAATCCACTAGGAAAGAGTATGACACAGAACTACTCATCAACAAAGTTTTCTCAACTACTTATTATGTACAAAGCCAGTTGGTTAGATGGGATATTCTTGCTTACAATGTTTTCTCGGGATTTTGTACTAATTCCTTTTCTTTTAAGTTCAGAGATAATTGATTTGTCACTAATGTGATTTTGCAAATTCAGTATTCAATCAGCATTAAGAATCTAGGCAACAATTATTGCAGTTAAGACTAAATACCCATGCAAAGCAAGTTTTTTCAGTCCCTCTCAAGTTTATAAAGAATAGCAGTCTCAATAGCATTATTTAAACAGAAAAAAAGGCTTAAGTAACCCAAAAATGCCGCTCAAAAAGTCACTCACTGGTGTAATGCTCTCTCAATGCTCCCTTGAATTGGCATCTTGAAGTGTGCCATTTAATGAAAAGTGATTGGTGTGAGACACCTGAGCGACTTTTTTGAGTGATTTTTCTGAGTTACCATAGGATTGCTCTGATAAAATTTATCATAAAAAGAGAGAGAAAAAAATAATGCTCAATTTTACATGTATAAAACTGCCATGGAACCTTTCAAGAACTTCATTTGATCACTTCCTGAATCAGGAGCACTATGATCAACCTACATCAGAATAGAACAGAGTGAAACTAAAGGAAAGGTAAGCAGACCACCACCGGTGCCATGCTTCTTGTAGCACTCTTGGGTTTGTAGGCAGGCAATCACATGCAAAAGTTAAATCATGGTACAATAGCAAAGTAAATAACAGTGCGTTAGGTGACATAACACGATGAATTGCTTTCAAGTGCTTTGGCCAAAGTTTCCTTTTCTTCATTTTTTCCCCCTTTTATTCTAGGGTTTCCCCAGTGACATTTCATTAGAAAAAAATTACTGCGCAAGGAACTTCCTCGAGAACCGGATTATTTTTGTGGAGATACACAATTTTTCCCACTCTATGAGAAGATAAGAGTTTCCTTTAAAATATATTTATTGAACAAAATGAAACATTATAAGAAGAAATATATTCTTGAAAGGGGAGAAAAGAAACCGATGCCATAGACCGCAAGATAAGCAAAGGGGGACGGGAGATCAGAACTTTTTTTTCTATTGTGGAAAAGATTGTGACAAATAATACACCGCTCAGTCACATAGTACAAAAAAACAAAAGGAAAAAAAAAGAAAAAAAAGACTAAATCTGTACGATCTAACACGAGATTAAAGTAAGAAAATTTTTTAATAACGTTATCCGACGATTTCCCAATTCATTAAAGTAGATATTCCCAATTCATTAAAGTAGATATATTTGCCCGTCCTTTGGATTATGAATTTTTTAAATTTATAACAATAATAAAAGAAAGGAAAGAAAATTGGCCATACAATCGATTGTTCAACCCAAATAGGCGAAATCAGAGAAGAAAAGATCGATTATCTTGGACCAAGAAAGCGCACCTCATGCATCTTGAGGAGCTCGAGGATGGCGAGGACGATGTCGTTGACGTAGCAGAAGCCGGAGGCCTCGCAGCGCTTGGCGTGGTGGAGGCCGCCGGCCCAGTTGATGGCGATGTCGTGGTGCTGGTGGTTAAGCTTGACGGCGGCGCCGACGGAGGCGCCGGCGTAGGTCTGGCAGAAGGCGAAGAGGCCGTCGAAGACGGGGCAGTCGTCGCAGACGTTGAAGCGGCGGAGGGCGCGGATCTGGTCGTGCTGGCTCTCAGGGGTGACGGAGCGGAGGAAGGCGACGTAGTCGTCGGCGTGGAAGCGGCAGAGGTCGCGGTCGCGGGCGGGGACTGGGCGGATGACCTGCATGCGGTTGAGGAGGCCATAGTTGGCGATGAGGGCGTGGGCCATCCGGATCCGGTGGGGCTTCATCGGGTGCCCCTGCCCGTAGTAGTAGTTGCCCACCTCCGGCTCGTAGAAGTAGCACACCCGCCGCTTCGTCCCGTCCGTCCCGGCCACCGTCGCCAGAGAGTTACCCCCACTATCCATAATATATCTTTATATGTTATCCCTCTCTCTCCTCTTTCTTACGAGGATACGGAGGTCGGAGGAGACAAAGACATGGAGAAGAAAGCCCGAGGAAAGAAACAAACGAGGCGAGGCGGGGATCCTTTCGGAAAGGGAAGGGGAGGGATTTCGTATATTTATATTACCACCGCGAAGATCAAATTACAGGAAAGGGATGGGATAGACGAGGATTTACGGGAATCGCCAGTCCCATGGATCAAATGAATCTAGAGCCCAATTAAGGTAGGCAGAGATGCGAAGCACCAATGTCAGAATAACACGTGGCAAAGTCTTGGTTTTCGTATTTTTTGGTTTCTTAAGAAGTCCATCGGCGAGGCGAGGGAAGAAGAGTCAGTGGCGCTTGGAACGAGAGTGATGGCCGGAAACAAAGGTTGGGCCGGCTAATTGGAGGAAAAGAGGGAGGCATGGGAAGCGGCGGTCCTTTCTCCGGATCAGAACGTAGAGGTTTCCTGTGTATTTTATATAATATCAGGGAAAAGGTTTCCATTATTCTTTGGATGGGCTGATCATGGGTAGATGCTATATGCGTTGATGGTATCAGTCGGATTTCGTCTACCGTTCAAGCAACCGGACTTCCAAGCACCAATGTGGCTGATGATTTTTTTTTTTTTCAATTACGAAATTTATCATTTATGTTTGGATTTTAGTTCCGTCTGAAAGATGAGAGACGCTACGGACCTTGCAATTTGGAATCTGGAAAACTGACGCCGTGATAACGCGAAATGATGATTGAGACGACGGAAACAGGAGTTCAGAAAGGTCTTACTGTGGGCGAAGGCAAAGTATCGAGGGGCCTACAAGCCTTCAGCAGCGTGTGGAGTCCAAGGATATTTAATTGGTCACAGAAGCGTGCTTTTACTGGTAAAGAGGGATGCATCTTCTATTCTCAAAAAAAAAAAAGNAAAGAAGAAGAAGAAGAAGAAGAACGAAGACTCATGAGTATTGAAGACCGCAATCAAACTTTTTCCATGTTAGCGGTTTTATTCAGAAACATTTGCATGCACATATAGCTACGAAAAGGAGTCTGAAATTATGTACCAAACCAAAAAAAAGAGTATGAATTAAACAGTTATCATAACCTTCTATGTGCCACCTCAACTCGAAAAACCTGTAAAGTTTGACAAGCAATGTGACCAACTTGGATGACATTTTAATACTGACGGTACAACTTAGTTGACGCCATACAACGTTAGGTATCTATTATTCATCAAATTATCAGCATAAAAAGTAGGAAATTAGCAGGGAAATGCAGAATGTGTACCAGAAATTTCTGGCTGATGATGTCTGCGGATGTGATCTGAAGATGAAGTGTCCTACAGCTTCAGTGGTTCAGCATCTCCATTGCAAATCCAAAATAATTGTCAAAATGATTTGGAAGCTCATAAATACAGCAAGAGTTTGACATCACTGAGTGTCACGGCACCAACAACTTCACGGTCATCGCCCTCTATTACGTAAATCCGATGAACAGATATTGATGCCATGCTATCAATCACAGTTCCATGGCAGGCTTCAGGTGCGCATGTTGCTGATGATGCTATTGTGAAGCAAAGGGTCTTCATGAAATCCATAACAGCAAGCGGCCTGTACGCAAGTAACAAATCATAAGACAACAAAGAAATTAAACATAATTCCATGAGGGAAATAATAAGTGAAAACCATATGGTGTCCATATAATATGAAAAATCCCATCGCACAACTAAACTCCTGCTTAAATAAATAAGAAAAAGGCCGCTCGCCATTATTACAAAAAACTTTTCACTGATTATGATAGAAATTACCATAAATTTCATTAATGATAAGCTGGGCCAAATGTTTTGATTCCACACCATCTCCAACATGCAGGCGTTTGAATGTTTCTTACATGGATTTTATAGTGATTTTGATCTTGAAATGCTTGCTTTGTTGTTCTGGAAGAATAAACATCTATCCTTCAACATTAATTCAGTCGCAAAATTTGATACCTGAAATTGGAAAATATGTCAGGCTTGAGCAACAAGTGCCGACGTCACGTGCGCTCAAGCTACCAACAGTTTGTCTAGATCCCTCTCCAGCGGGAAGGACACCTATCTTATCATCCTTCATAAGCTTTAAGGCTTCTAGAAGCAATTCATCACTATTGATGCTAATAACTTAACAACCAACATCAGGGTGTAAAAATTCTTCATCTTCTTGGAAAGGGTGTTGACAGGATAAACATGGACAACTACATACCTCACATTTTGCTTCAAGTACTTCACGACTTCATATGAGAAAGGGATGATTTTCTATGATATGCAAAAACAGAGAATTTCTCTACACAGTATTATATTACAATGCAAAAGTCAATTATGGAAATAATGTTAGTTCACCATTTTGCGATTTCAGCAGCAGAAACTGACTAGTATCTAATTGATTAATCTGAATCAGATACAAATTTCATTACATTAGTTAAGTTTGTGCTTGCTTGGGTACATGTCCAATACACAATTCAAATCCTCAATGAAGCTTCCACTTAAAGGTGCAAAATAATAAGCAATGGATTACTTTTAAGTTTTCAGATATTCGAGGAACATGAAGTGAACATAACCACTAAGACTTGAATTATAACTAGCACAATCATAAATAAGTGATATGACATGGCAGAAAATTCTAATGAATCTTGATTTGTTCTGAGGTAGCCCTCTATTCTCAGTGACTTCATGGAAATTCCCAAAACTAACCTGAGGCATTAGAATAGGCAATGACCAGCCCTGAACATGTACCAAAGGTTAATTTAATCTTCTTTCCCTGCACTTCTTTAGAATAGGATCAAATCATTTTTTTGACTTAAAACTCTCTCGTGAATAAGGTCAATATAGAACTTTTTTAAATTGTTTCAAGAGGTCTGATTTGTTACTTACATTCTGATAGAAGGAAAATTTACTATCCACCACATCTCGGATTTTTCTCGCGTATCTTTGTAGAACCTGGTTTTCAATCTTGTCATGTTTCAGAGTACAAATTAAGGCAAATAATAGCCAAGAAAGATGCAGAAGTGCACTCTGAAATCAGGGCATTCAAGAACCTAAAATCCTTTTTTCCCTTTGCAGGTACAGGAAGAATCTTCTTCTTTGAGATTTCTCATATTTTGAATGCTTTACATGTACCTTGATCAATTAGTAATGTCATTTACAATATTATAATCATAACTGTAAAACAATGCTTATTCAGTAACTTTCACAAGTAAACATCTGCCGTAAAATATTTATACATGTCAAATATATCCAACCGACTTATGTGGATAAAATGCAGCATATCAAAACTATAAGCTATCAGGAATTATTGGAGGTCTTGATATTAGAAATTTTTTAAGCAGTTGCCTTGGTATCCGTTAACTCCTTTTAAAATCTAACCAATTAAGAATAAAACGCTAACAATTTCTACATAGTATATTAGAACTTGAAGAAAACAATGTTGATCGGTTCATGTGAAATTATTGATAGAACAGAAAGTATGTGCAAAAAAACATGATGGAATAGCCTCATCATGCAACATAAAACAAAGTCCAAGATCCGAAAGTGCACATGCAGATATGAAATTAAACCAGTCCCCTTCCTTTCATTTGCTTGAGACATTGTTCTACTGCCGTTTGGGTGACAAAATTATTAATGTACGGCTTGCCAGTGTGAATCACAGGGGCATTTGTCAATCTATACTTTGAAAGTGAGAGCAATACAGTAAGCATTGAACTATCTAGCCCACCAAGGAGCAAGGGTGCCCAACAATATGACTGCACAATTGACTTAACCTAAAACAAGATATCAATAGTGATTACATGAATCTGACAGAATTATCACAACATCAACAAAATGAAGTTAAATTAATCATGCGATATAGAAAATTGCTCTAGTAAAATCCATAATACTAGGAGCCTTTCAAAAGCTAATGATCATGTGTATTAAGAAAATTTTCTTGCTAACAAATATCCACAAAAGTATTGAGTTATCTGCAATGAAGCTAACATACAATCAGCAAAGGAATGACTGTCCAACATTAACAAACAGAAACTGTCCCTGTTATTGCTGAGAACAAGAAAAGAGGCTAACTTTGGTATAAGAAAAGGGAACTCCTTGTTGATGAATAAAAGAAATGAAACTTTAATGACACTGGAAAGGTTAAAGGACCTTTTTTGGCAACTCTTAGGAGATATTGAATCATACAGCACAGAAACAATACATAACATCTGAAGTGCTTACTGTTGTTGATTTGAAAGGTTCTTCTTGAAGAAGGACTTTGTAGATATCTTTTCCAACTTATCAGCTGCAGTAGGAGCATCCTTCCAGTTCCTGATACCTTTCTCTGCAGCCATTCCACCAGCCACAGCTGCACCAACAGCAGCAATGGTCAGCCAAGCAACTGCAACTGGACCAGTTGCACTGAGACTGCTGCTTCCAGAGCACCAACAGCATCTGCTCCCACTCATGCAGCTGTTGTTGATCCTGCCGAAAGAGTAACAACAGCAAGTTCCACAATTTCTAACACCCAGAGAATGACTGCAGCATAACCAATAACTCCCAGATATCACTCCTCCAATCTATACAAACCCTGCCTGGGTTTCTTACAGGAGCAGTCAATATATGGTGTTCTGATTGATTTTCCACAGCATCAATAAACGTCACCTTGAATCTCAATTACCACATAAGAGGGCAGAAAGCGAAACTGTCAGGCAAAATTTTGTCAAATGGTCAAATGTCACAATCTTCATTCTACAAGGCAAATGACAGAAATATGAAACTCACACACACCATGCACACCCAACATGCACACAAGCACACGTACTCATGCATGCATGCATGCGTGAAGGCACGCACATGTACACATGCACATCAAACACGCTCAAGTGGACGCACACACTCACCTGCTCAATGATAAAAACTCCCATATACAACATGAAACATAATGAAGGTGTCAGTAATGAACAAGGCTAATGGGAAAAGCATCAATTTGAGGCTAATGCGAAAAGCATAAATCTTAATGGCTAATAAATGAGAGTCTAGAAAGCACGAATAGCAATACATAGTGAGTAATAACCTTGCCTCCTGGAACTTCAGGGAATGGTAGAACCAGAATTTGTGCAAATGCAGTTGTCGAAGAAGCCCGCAAAGAAGATGGTAACTTCTTTGACTGGACAGTCTAAAATAAGCATCAAAGTTTGGAAATCTTGAACTCATTTCAGCTTGTGGCATTTCAAAATATGGTAAGATGGAGAGAGAGATAGCTGCAAACAAGCACGTTTCCATTATTCATGAGAAAATATAGCACAATGCATCTGACCAAACATATGAGTTCTGCGACACACTCTGGAAGACAGAATAAGATTCTACATCACATGAACATGAATTTTGTGTCGCTTTTTTATAACTAGGTATGCATTCAAGCAGCCAAATAAGACAAATTGTGAAGGATCACCAATACCGGTGCACAATCATGGTTATACTATAGTTCCAAGTTCCTATAATTCTGTGCTTTATGCTGGACCAACCACATTATACTCATGTAAACATCCTTTTCGTATCTGAGAGAGCCATCAAGACATATATCATAAGATAGAAGTTTGACCATTTTAATTAACTAGAATAGTATGATCTAATCAACAAAAAATCACTGAGACCTGTCTTGCAGCAATATCTCATTGCCCATAACGCATCATAGATTATTATGTTATGGAATAATCAATTCTTGTTTTGCCATGTCGAAAAAATAGACTAGTAGACTAATAAAGCAAAATCTGCATTCTATTTTGTACCGACTTCCTGAAGCATTGGCAAACCCTAGAAAGCAGGAATTCAAGAAACTAGTGGTAAGGCATTACATCAAACATATAACTCTCATAATTCTGATAGACTCCAAAAATGCCTCAGATTTTTGAGTTTGCCGACGATGGTGCATGCAATCATTCAGATATTTCATCTCAAGGAGTTTAATTATAAGGTTTCCTGGGAGATCTGAACTAATTATTCTAACCAAATGATCGAAATTATACGACCACAACCACGAAATTAGAGGAAAGAAAGGGGATAGGCCAACAAAATTCTTGGATCGCAAGCTCGAAACACCTTAAAACAACCAAAAAAAATACTAACGACGTTACCTATTTAAGCAGAGAACTTCTCCAATCTGTTTCAATTTTTTTATCGATTTTCTTGGAGGAGGAGGAGGAGGTCGAGCTTTTTTTTTTGCCCGCCTGCCGCGGTACTGCTCATGCCCTAGGGTCCGCGCTGAGAGTAGAGGATGGGAGAAGGAGAGCTTCTCGTGCAATGCACGTGATAGTCCAAATAGGAGAGAGAGCCAAATGGATGGCTATGCTACGGACTTTACATATTTGTTCAGGGAAAAGGCCCCATCCTCGCTAACGGGATTATTGGAAATTTTTGCGAGCACCGTTACCTTTTAAAATCGTGCATATTTATCGAGAAGTAAATAGCATTATTGATCGGTTGATTTTGCATATGGTGAAACATATGGGATTCAATCTTCGGATAATTTTGATAAATTCTCATGAATATATATATATATATAT
>KE504710.1:0-22044 GCA_000441515.1 Elaeis oleifera | reverse complement strand
AAAAAGAAAGAAAAAGAAAAAGAAACCCCTTTATCAGCCGCAAGTTTTGATTAGTAAAGTTAGTAAAGCCATGAGAAAGTACTTGTGTTGGACCTTTCACCATCCACGGATGGGACAAAGGTTGGGCATTCTCAGTGAAAGAATTTGAATCTATTGAAAGAACTGATATTATCAAGGCTCATCTAATTGACATCAATTAGTTCAGCGATAATTTTGCCTCCATAAATTTATCCTGGATCAGAATTTTGAAATATTCGCTTGAGACTTTGATTATTTATTTTAGACATCCCTTATCATTATAAATAAATTTATCTTAATTTAGCTTTTTTGGATAGCATATCTCTAATTAGTTTCGAGGAGAGAGAGACAAGAGCAATGTCTTTCAAATTAAAAAATATAGTTATTTATTAAATAAATAATAAAATTTTAATTA
Source organism: Elaeis oleifera (assembly GCA_000441515.1). Taxonomy (NCBI): domain Eukaryota; kingdom Viridiplantae; phylum Streptophyta; class Magnoliopsida; order Arecales; family Arecaceae; genus Elaeis; species Elaeis oleifera. The sequence goes on along the minus strand of KE504710.1, from coordinate 21,611 downwards.
GATCTTACTTAACATTTGGTAGTCGGTAATCTATTCAAATTATTGATAATTTAATATAATAATCTAGATTACTATATTTCGTATGTTTTTGGATGGTAATTCAAATTGTCTTGGCAATTCAGATTGACTCGTGAAAGGCAATCTGAATTGCTTAAGGAAAAATGGCTATCCAAATTATTTTTTTAGTAATATTATAATGAAATTTTTGATAAAATTATCTCTCAAAAAATTACATAAAATCTATTGTCCAGAATCGAAAGACTCGATGTAATCGTAAGAGTGACAAATGGATGGATATGATCAAATACAAATCAGATTGGATACAGATCGGATAATTAATTATTCATAAAAATTCGATCTGTTTATTAAATAGATCGAAAATTCAAATCTATACCCGATCTACTTCTTAAAATAAGTAATCTGATTTGACCCACATAATTTATTATTAAGTAGATCAAATCAGATTAAATAAATTAAATAAGATAGAAATAGATTAAGCAGGCTTAAACAGACAAATGGTTCGCATTATAACATGATCTAATTATTAAATAATTAAAATAGATTATACGGATCAAAGGATTAAATCTAAATTTAATCAATTAAATGAATAGTTTTATATTGATTGATCAATTTATATTAAATTTAAATCTACTTAAAATAGATGGTTTGTGAATCGGATTGCATAAATTTTCAACCTTAAACAATATATTAGCAAACTTGCAATTGCCGAAGTTAGGGCCATTTTCAGAAACAACGCCTGATTTTATTTTCAGCGATCCGAATATTTTTTGTTTCGGGCAGGGTTAATGAAATCCTCCATTTTTTATTTTATAAAAAAAAATTACTTCCTTTTGTTCCCCGTATCAAAACGTATAAAACTGAGAAGGGCACGTGGCCTCGGCACACACTCTAAGAAAGCACCGCCACGCACGCTTAAAACACAGCCTCCATCCGAAACGCCTCTCTTTGCCTTGTTGCCTGGCGTTCTTCTTTTCCGATTACTCTCGAGTTTAGATCTCGACCTCCTCCTCGAACGCGATCATGCATCGATTCTGATTTGCAGAGGAATCAGAGCAGGAGCTCGGTGATTGGCTTCGACTCGGTTCCGTCCATCGATCTCCTCGACTTCTAGGTTTGTTCGTTTTCCTGGGTCGCTTTAAACCTTGAAACAATGCTTGTGTCCGGATGTTCTTGAAAATTAGGGTTCATGATCGTCAAGTTTTGCTATATATGGAATTGATTGGATTCGGATTTATGCATTCATGCTACAATTCTTGCAATGCGAACCCTAGCTTGCCTAGGTTCGGTTGGAACGTTCAGGTATCTTCGGCTCAGAAGCTTGAAGAGCGACTTTGAATCGATGCTCGTTAATCTTTTACTTTCTTTCTTGATATCGTTACATTAAATGGTTTGTGAGAATTAGGTAGACCGGTTTTTTTCTTTTTCTTTTTTAATTCTCGCTTCTAGATATTATTGCTGGTTTTCTCGATCGTTACGGATGCTGAAACGATACTTCAGTTGTTGATGTTCTTGAAAACTAAGAGGGTTTCTGATATTAATTTTTATATGCATGCAATTGATTTGATTAGATTTATGCCTTTGTGTTGTGATTTATTAGTTTTAACCTGAAATGGGTTAGGCATACTAGCTTGTAGAGTGGTTTAGAAAGTGCCAAAGTTTCTCCAAGAGGCCCGGGATCTCTGCAATTTCTGAGTTCAGCGGAAAAGAGAAACTTTCAGTTTTAGTCTCTATGTGTATGCAGAAGAAAATGGTCATAAAAATAATGGGAGGCATCAGCATTCTCTGTTCAGTTATTATTTCTTGGTCGGGTATCGTAGCTTCCATGTGTCATTCTTTCTGTGTTGTTATGTTCTATGTGTGATAGCATTGAGGTTGATCCTCATAATTCTTTTCATTACTTTACCATCTTGGCTTTCTTTTGTATGTTGGTTTTGCATCTTGTTTATGTTTTAACTATAACTTTTGTTTTCTCAGGTACTTAAGTTGGTAGTCCTGTAAGGCTTGTATTCATCATAAGTTATTATCTATTTTAAATTTATGAATGCATCATGATAGTTTCAGAATAAATGATAGTAGATGCCTCAGATGTTAGCATCGTTTGTGGACATGAGAGATAATGCTGGAATTAAAGTTAAAAAGTCTATTCATTTTCAGAGAAGGGGGTCGAGCTATTACTAATTCCTGCTTTTGGAAACTTGTATTTTTGCACTGTGATGTTTAATTTATGCTACCATCTATATTTTCACTGGACTCCTTTCTGCGGCCTAAATTATACTGACATAGCAAAGCTTATAGCTGACAAAATACCTGCGTCTGTGCACATGCTGATGATACACCTGTTACCGATTATGTTTCTTTATACACGATAAATAAGTTTCTTTTCATCGAATTGAATTGTATTGTCAAAAACCAAAACATTCTCGAATTCATTATGGCAGTGATCACTCCATCGAATTTTCCATTGGAGATTCCCCTATTGCAACTGATGGGTGCGCTATACATGGGCAATAAACCAACTCTTAAAGTTGATGGCAAGGTATGCAAGTAGAATTAAATTGTATTGAAATGTATCAATTTCATCCATGGAAATTTTGCCAATTGTTTATGAGGAAATGACAATCAGATTCGTCGCAGACAGAAAGAAAGCTAAATACTTCCTATCATTGTGCAAACTAAAGAATGTTGATAGCGGTTGCAGACGACGATAGTGTGCAGTATGTCTAGGATTTTTGTGTAGGTGAAAGACACCATGCCATAGGCTACGCTCACCACCTCAGCCCCATCGGCTGAGCGAGGGAGGCCCAGAGACCCCACACCCAGCCCATCAAGGTTATACATAGAACACAAGCACAAAGCCCGGTCCATCAAATTTATACATAGAACACAAGAGCACAAAGCTGAACGCATTCATATAGAAAACTATTGAAGAAGAGACTGGAAAGTGGGAACATCCCCATCTTCTCTGATCATCCATCGCCAGTACTTGAGAAAGATCGGAAGAACTTCATCCTCAACACCTTGACTTGGAGCACTTCCTTAGCCACCCAACGGCCAACGAATCAAATGGAACCTGCCCCTGCAACATCTCAATCCAAAGTCTGGAGCATCAAAGCTGTTCCAGTGATGGATGGCAAGGGGTCATATTACAGATGGTTTTCCAATCCAAAGATGGTTGGTCCGGATGAGAGATGTTTCTTGTCCTCTAAGAAATTTTGGAAGAGAGAGAAAAGTTCAATGCCATACTTGGCTGTAGCTGTAGTATTGTGCTGTGTAAAGAGTTGGATGGATCCACACAACAACTAATCTGCATTGCATAGCACGTCCAAGTATATTTTTCTCTAGATATTGCATTCATCTAATCAATTTAAAAGTTGATAATACACAAGAATAGAAACAAGAACCAAACTTTTTACATAAGGCTTCCCATCTGAACATGACGCAGGCAAATAAAAAACTTGGAACATGTTGCATGCTTTTTTGTCCCATTTTAAAAGAAGATTAGAAGACTTCACGCATGCTTGTGCACAATCCTTTTTACCACACACAATCTCTAGGTCAGGTCGTTCATTACATACATGAGTTGTGCATAGTTTACCGGTATCCTATAGTTTCCTCCAGATCAGTGATCAATTCTAGAAGTTAGAAGGTGCGGCTGACACTTAAAGACAGTTGGGATTTTGAATTTCATAAGAGTCTGTTTAGATGGTTAGATTCAAAATCTTATGAGATTAATCATAAAAAATTTCAAAACATAAATAGAACAGATCTTATATTTATAAATATAGATATAAATATCTATATTTATAAGTATCAAAAAATAGTTTTGAATATTTGTAAACAAATAGTCTGATCTGTTTATAATCTATTATTTTTATATTTGAATCACGAATTTCATAAGATTTTAGGTCTAACTATCCAAACAGGTCCTAATTGATTTTCTGAACCTACTATCCTGAAAGAGTCATAATGTGGGGAGGTGCCAGCTAAAACTTGCCGGATATATGCACAAAATTTATTCTTTTTGCACATTTTTCTATATTGTTTATTCTCCGAATCTGATAATATGAAGGTCTTATTTGATTCACGAACAAACCATTGAAGGATTGCTAAATAAGGACGTCTGTGGTAAATAGAAATATAACAGCGCTAACCCATTCAGGCTATTGGGATGGAGCCCGACTGCTGTAACGCTGTTGGAGGGATTCCGGTTTTCAAAAAATAAGCCTCATCCATTTCTTCAGAGTTCCCATTTTTTCAAGCCTTTCAAACAACATTTAAATTCCGGTTTATTCCAGATTTCCCATCAAAAGATTCAAAACTTACTGGACTAACCCGGTAAATTGCGGAAGAACAGTTAGTAGTTAAAGTAATTGTTCATGAAGCTTCTAGATTAGTATAATCCCGCAAGTTCACAGCCTTGTCTTTTGTCCCTATCTCTTTAACGGTAGTTAGCTGGATCACTTAATATCTTCGAAGTCTGGAGCAAACCAATGTTATCTTCTCTTGCCATCCCTTGCAAGCTGACATTTCTATCTGTGCTGTTTCTTGGAATCATTCCAGGTTTCACATGTATTCCGAGAGACCAATAAGCCGGCGGACAGCCTCGCCGGACGATCCTCCAATGCCTTCTTTTTATCTCCCTCATCTCTCCCATGTACTACCACTATGCTTGTAATGGCCGGCCTGGCTGGAGTAGCATTCTTGCACCTTTAGTTCTCTTCTTCCTGGGGCTCTTGCCCTCATGTACCAAAAAAAAAACAAAACAAAAAAAAAGCTTTCTTCTGGGTTGTTAAAGATGCAGTTGATCATCAAGTATATAGATACATAGCGTTCAGAGAAGCCACGCAAGCGCATGCAATATTAACCGGCTCCTCGTGTAGCAAAAGGTATCGTAACGGCTGTCTCCCCAGAAATTCACAAACTGGTAGGAGCCGACCGTGGTAAACAACCTTCGTTCCCGTCATCTTCGTCCTGTCCGAATCTTATCACGAAAGCTAAAACATAATTCGCCACTACATTTAACATAACTGGTTCTTTTCAAATTTCAGATAGCGGCACTCAAAAAGCAAAAAGGCTTTAAGGATTGGGATCCGCAGGGAGCTCTCTTTTGAATGTTCAAATGATCTAGTAATGAGTACCAGTCCAATCTTATCTTGATGCAACATCCAACTGCTCTGGACGAACATAATTCAGGCACACCGCACACGGGTAGGAGTATAGCAAAAATTTCAGAATAGAGAAAAAACGGAGGCAAGTTGGTGGGGGAGGGTTGGGTACTGATCTCGGATAATAATTTGGTCTCTAATCCATCAAATTATATATATATATATATATTTTTCTATGATCAGTTGCCAACCAAGTCATAAATAAAACTAGAAACTCCAATCGTGCAAGTTTAAATTTAACAGAACATTAAAAACATGCTTTCAGGGCATTGCCACGAACTTTTGCACCAACGATTTAAGCTATAAAACAGAATTTTTGGAGGTGCACAATCCCATCCAGAACCTCTCCCTCTCCTACTAACCCATTTCCCTTGTCATTCTTCTGTTGTGTATATACACCCAACCAAACTGCAGAATCGCTGTGCTTTGCTGCAAAAACTGCAGCGTCATCGCCACAAATTGTCATGCAGTGGTCCACAATTTTTGGGCCCCTGTATTCACGAGGCACTGCAACGCAGTCATCAGGCTGTCCCTCCATCTCTTTCAGCCACGCATACCCCTCTGGCTCACCAGGCACCAAAACCGCGTCGCCTGAAATAGAATGACATGAGTAATTTGACTTCTACCGTCCAATTGATTTTATCCTTTTGTTATAACTCAAATATGTGTGTGTGTGAAAATTTTGCTGAAAATGTTTCTAATAAGTTTGCAAGCCATGGATTAAGATGCCCTAAGAAAGAAAGAGAATGGACTCCAACAACAGAAAGATAGGTTTTGCTTTCATCTAATTATCTTTCACACACAATCACTAAGAAATACTAGGATCAGATGTATCTCGGCCCTCTTGTGGTCTGTTGACCATTAGACCAACATGATAATCACATTCTGCATGATCCGAGAGAGAAAAACTATTGGTGCTTATTTTACATAACTTCAGGACTTTTAATGGGAATAAGAGGTGGAATTGAGCATCCAGGTAATGCTGCGCGGGACACTAAAGACTTCATAGCATCATCGACATGTGAGTGAAAGAAATCCTGATTTCCCTGATCCGTCACAGCATTCAACAACGTTCACTGTGAGGCTGGGAATGCACATTACATGATCGTAACCATGATGGCAAATAAATACAATGATGCATGACACAACATTAATGGCACAATGTCCCATGTAATTATATATGCAATTTTTATTAAGAGAAATACATCTAACAATTTTTTTATAATCATTTCATGATGTCAGTGTATATGTTCTATCATTGATGTCCCAATGTAAGTATAACTGACTGAAACACATGCTAATGGGTTCCAAATGAAAACCATACCGGAGGAACTTGAATATGGGAGATCTTTATAATATGTGCAATCCCTTCCTTCAGCTTTAGAGTAAGGTGGCCCAAGCACATCCAACACCGCACAAGAGGTCACCGCAGTAAAACGATGCATGTTGCCTCCAGCAGCTGGATACAGTATGGATGTCTCACATGGTGCTTTGAAAACATCATCAGTTCTAACCTTCGCCAACCGCGCACCTGGGTTTAGGCCCAAAAACAAGTTGACAAAGGCTAAGAATAAGATCTTACCACCCCATACATAGCAAAAGCCGAGCAAACCCAACAGAGCTTACCATCTGCATTTCTTATTGTCTCGCTGGAATTCTGAGGATCATCAACCCAATCATACGACTTGATGTGCATGGAGCCGAAAAGAAGCTTGCCAAATACAGTCATTCCTGGGTGATTATGAAGTGGGATGACAGCATACTCAGGCAAGCAAAAGATACATATCTGCAGGATGCCATAAGCAGTTTGAGAGAAATATGGATAATCAAGTGACTTTTAAAACAGATGCAGCAGAACTGTACGGTACCGAAAACTTGGGAGACTCATGAAGGCATAAGTATGTTATCAGAGGAGTTCCTTCAGAAACATTGCGAAAATATGGCAGGTTTGGCGTTAAACCAACATCTTCTGGTTTCATAGTATCTGCATCAGAAAGTCAATGAGCCCAATTGTCAAACTAGGTCGGAAATGTACATAACATGGCCCAACACAGCTAGTTATTTATAATTTTTATGTTTCATACACAAGGACACTAAGCACTTGATAAATTATTTATAACACTCATCCCTGGCTACAGTATCGACATATGAAATGTCTTGTGCTTCATGCATCGACTCACTAAACCGCATATAATCAAGCAGACATGCTAGACTCATCTGATTGTTTTAGCTATTCTGTGGTTGTCCACATGATATCCTGTCACCTAACCAACATTCGAGATGTGAAAACTTGAAAAAAATCATCAAATTGGACCCTGCTTGATGAAAAATGAACAACTGAAATCGATAGCTGAGGGCATAAAAGACCATATATACAATTAAGCATGGATTTCACGTAACTTTGCATACATGTTTGTCTATAGAAGTCCATACATGATACTGGTTCACATCATATAAATATTTGTCTTTGGATGTCAACTTACTACAGGCAATAACAAGAAGAAGAACCATTTGTCTTTTATCATAGTTTATGCATTGAGAACTCAAAAAATCACTGATGCCATAACAAGATCAGCATCAACTATCCTACAATCTGAAATCATCATCATGAAATGCAACAGCAGTTGCAATTCTCAGAAACTCAATGATCAAAACAAGATAAGAATCCATGGAAACATAGCCTTGCAAATAGCAGCCGAATCAAAAGCAAGCGTTAGCCAATCTAATAAAAAGAACAAACTTTACCAGTAGTCGAAATAAGAAAGCAAGATTCCATAAGTTCTCTACATATTAGGTATTAAAAGCAAAGGGAAGCAAAGCAATCCATATCCTATCGCATTCCACGAACCATCCAATGTAAACAAACTCGCATAGTAAATCCTCTGAAACCCAATAGAACACAGATCTCGGACTTTAAAATCAAAATTCTTTACGAGAAAGGAAGAGGTCGTACCAAGAATGGCTCGAAGGCGCTCGATGTCCTCCGGGGACGGGACGATGTCGGGTCCGCAATTGGCGAAGACGGACTTGCAGGTATCGAACAGCCTCTGGACGACCGTCGCCGACTTGGCCTTCTTATTCCGCCGCTTGTCCTTCTTCGACGACTTGCCCTTCGCCGCCGCCGCCGCCGCCGCCGCCGCCTTCTTCCCTTCCGGTCCGCCAAGCTGCCGTCAACCCTCATCAAGATCGGTCCCACTCGTCCCACCAAGCCCTCAGAACCAATCGTGTATCGGGAATCAGGAAGAACCCAGAATTGCTATATTCCTGATCGTTGAGAAATGGGGAGAAAGATGGGATTTTAAAGAAGAAGAGGGGGGCGGAGTTCTATAGCTATGTAAGGGGGAAGGGAAGAGAAGAAGGAATGGAATTTGATGGCTTTATACATGTAGAATTCTACTCATAAGGTTTGTAGAAAACTCCCAAAAGATCTTTCTTTTGGGGTTTTCTCCTGGTGGAGAGGGAAGGGGAATGGGGATGGGGATGGGGATGGGATGGGAGCCGGGGGAATCCGTGCTGGGGAGCGACAGAGACTTGGGAGTATAAGAGGTGAAGGGGTCCGGGGGTTTGGCTGAGATACCATCAGTCTGGGTGCAAAACCAGGGGCCATCCCAAAGGCAGACTCTCCACTTTCCTGTGGGCTACTCCCAAACGGTCTTTGATTTTTCTCTCTCCAATCTCCATCGGTCTCACACTTTGTTCCTGGGCTAAGACGGCTCTCCACTTACAAAAATTATACAGGTATATAAATGGTCCTGTTAAATGAGGTGATTTGGATATATCTAATAATAAAAATGCATTGGGTGTGTCAGTTAGGATTTTATTTAATTTATAATTTTCTGAAATGTTTTAATAGATGCTTAGAGACCTAGATTTGGAGACCACACCCCATGGTAACTGGATTGAATGGCTTTATTCTTAAATGATATATTGAGATATTTTTATATAGATAAATCAATAAAATCATATTTTAGTTCACATACATCTTTTATTTATTTTTATTTAATAAATAATAAATAAATATATATATATATATAATCAAATAAGGAGCATTTTAGTAGAGCCATCTGAGAATAGACTCGACTTGGTTAATGGTTTGTTGTTTGCAAAAAAAAGATTGAGAATATTTTATTTCTCAAAAAAAAATCTCTTTTCTTCCTTTAGTTTTTGTTTGACCATCTAATTTTATGATGTATTTTTTTTTCTTCGGATGAATCTTTAATTAGCACTTTAGGATTCATACTAGTTCTTAGCCAATAAACATAGGGATAGAACAAAAATTTAAAATAAATTTAAAATAAATAAATTAAATAAAAATAAATTTGAACAATGCTGCAAGATCGATACATGATGATACTAAGAAAAAGAGCATCATTAATTTCATATTGATTGTGAGTCAATAGGACTTTGATTTATATAGAAAGTTATCATTCTTCTCATACTGAGATTTTTTTAGATTAGAATTTAATATGACATAAAATCAGCTCATTTATCATGAATAGACATATGACAAGAAGAGATTTGAATTCAAAATTTAATTTTAATAAGATCTAAATAAAAAATATTAAATAATTTTTTTAAATTTAAATAAAAAAAATTACGATAATCTTTTGATTTTAACTCTTGTCTTCGAATCATGACGAATATATGCTCTCTCATCTATGATAAGTCTTTTTAATACATTGTTCTTTTAAAAAAGATAGCTGTACTTTCTTTCATCGTCTTGAGTAAAACGAATCGATTAGTGCCTTTCAAGATATCCTAATTAAGTCAAATTTTAGCGTCAATAATATAAATTTTTTTGGGGGGGTTAAGCAATGTTGAAACTCCATTTAGAAGATGAGATTTCTTAAAACTACTGGATCATCAATATCTACGGATTCAGAAGTGGTTTGTCCGTATCCGGATGACCGCAGGAAAGCCGAGCCAAAGTCAGAATTTTCCGGAGCATGCACGCGAAGGAGGGTAGGCGGATAGGTAGCAGAGCCTCGTACATCCTCCCCTCTCCTTTATAACGAGGTGGAAGCGTGAGGTGGCGACTGCGGGCTCTCGACACGTAAAAGATAGAGATGAGATGCGAGGCTTCTGCACCGCACTGTACGTAGCTCATTATCTCATCTTATTTGGATGAAGCTAAGGCCGACCGTCCACCTCAGCCTCTCGCTCCTTCTTTCCGAAAGGGAAGCACGCAAGATATGTCGAACATAGCGGACGCGTGTTGGACCTTTCGCCATGATACTTCTTTTGCGGGCCTGATACTAGAATTAGGGGAGAGGGTCGAAACAACGAAAGAACCAAGCTAAATTGCCTGTGAACCATTTGACTTGATCGTCAATACAATGCTGTTCTCCAGGATCTCATCTGCGTCCAAAACACTCGAGCCTAAGAGCCCACTGGTGGAAAAATATTTGGTTGGATATCAAACCACCGGCTGTAGACCAATCCAATCACAAACAAAATACATAAAGATAGATAAAAAAGAATAGGAAAATATTATTATATATATATATATATACACGTTGGTTCACGATTGAACGGACCTACCAGCTCAATGATACATCCGATCCAACTAAAAATTTTATCCACGTTTGAGCTTAATTTCTTTCCCTGGCACGTAGGCTTAAATACATGAGTACGTAAGGTTGTTAGTTGTCCTCATCATAGGGCTCGCATCCCATGCTAGACCACATCAAGGTAGAGTTAGAGGATCATCAGGTTGCTTCGTGAGTAACCCGAAGTCTGGAAGGAGGGACCATGCCATGTGTTCGTTCGAAAAGGAAATCCTCGAGCGAAAACCATGGAAAAGTTGCATGATTTGTTCAAGTCTACCTCGTACGTGGAAATCAGGTGAGGCGGGAATAAATATTTGACCGACTCAAGGTGGGTTCAAACTAAGTAGGAAGAAAACTTTCTATGAGAACTTTTATTCATTGAGTCTAACTCGAATTTAGACGATGGAGGTTGGGTCCTAGGTAACCACAACAACCTCGTGCCATCCTAGGCTTAGCTTGACCAACGGTCATTTCATGGAAATTGGCAAGAAATATGAAGGGAAAAAAAAGAAGGAAATGCTGCCTTGTGGGTAAAGTTGTTGAAAGCCATGTGCCTGAAAACAAGATGTGTCCTAAGTCAACTTGTTATACTCAAGCTTTTCAAACCTAACCTTTATTATGAGCTCAATTCAGCAATATCCTAGTTGGAAAAGTTCAAATTTAGTTGCAACTTATCTTTTATATGATAATAAAATGCACAAACAAATCTTTATGCTATTTAGCTAAGAGAAATTATTAGGTGGATCAGATCTATCATAAATTTAGAATGAAATCATCCTAGTGCATATTGCCATTAAGCATAAAAAAGAAGAAAGAGGAGGTAATAGAGATTTATTCATCCTAGGTCTATGATAAATTTGATCTATCTAACTACTTTTTATTAGCTAAACCATCCTAACTAGCTCGCATCGAATATAAACGGGATCCTAGTGGTGCCAACTACAGAGTCTAATATTATAAGAAAATGGTCAAGGTCACTCATGCAAACACCGCTCGGTTTACTCGTTCTATAAGGAATTGGGTGATTGACTATATGATACATGGTTAGCTAGCACCCACCTTCCCGGTTATTGCATCAAACCTTGATTAGAATATAAGATTGGTAAATTGAGAGCAATTAATGAACAAGTAATCTATAGCAATTCTCTTTAGCTTTCTCTTCGCATATTATTGCCATTTCCATCAAGATGGTGGATGAAGACCAAGTTACATCTTGCCATTTCTTAGAGAAAAAAAGTAGGAAAGAAAGAAAACAATTTGATAATGTGCGCGTTTTAGCTCGGGAGGAGAAATTTAGGTGCTAATAAACGAAGCTACTTGCAAGCAACTCCCACTCGGCTCAACCAAGAACAAGTCAAGCTCAAATGCAATTAAAAGCTTGGCTCATGTCTGAACACCGAGACCACAGTAAGCAGCACATTGTTTGGAGAAACTTTGAATAACAGCTGAGAAACCATCAGACATCCATTTTAAATTAATTCATTGGGTCTAAGTATAGCCATGAGAGTAAACTAGGAATTTAATCCGAGAGTCGTGAGACAAAGGCCAACCAACTATGATGGTTTATTGAGAAAGCAAGTGAAGATAAGCTAGTTTTGTCTCTAAAAAAACAAAGAAGAAAACCTACCTAGTTGCTGCCCCCATTTAAAAGGTGTGTGAACCAAGAAAGGTCCGTAGGTAGAGAAGGTTGGTGATTTATATAACGATCACGTTTTCTTGGATGGTTGTATCATATATACTTAGAAAGCCCGTTGGCTAATTAATTAATTAAGCATTAAGAAAAATCACTTTCGGCCTGGCCTAGTAGATGTTCCTTCCATTCGAGAAATGGGATACCCACCCACCAAACTAGGGGTGGGGCATCAGAAACAAAGGGTGGCTATGGTATCTGAACGACACAAAGTTGAATGTATACTAGTTGCTTTATAGGTAGGCTAGGTGATAAAACGATGACACTACCGCAGAATCCCATAATATTGATCCCATATGATTTATTATTAAATATTTTATTTACTGATGTTTATAAATATATTTATATTTATTTGGTTTAATTTATCTGATTCATCAAAACAAAATCAATATCTTAAACATCGGCTACGTATCAGTCAAAGAGCACATGGATTTGTTCCCATCTTAAGATGGAAACACTGGAATGGGTCGTGGTGGTCGAGACTTAAGACGCTGGCCAGCATTTTTTAATTTTAAGAGGTCAGGACTTCAAAGTCACAAGAAGAAGGAGTCATTAATTAAGCCCACATATAGCTTCATTTTCAAATGAAGATGATGTGGAAGAGCTTGTACAATTTATCTAAAACCATCCGATGCAGAGATGTACATGGTGATTCTCTCTCCGCTCTTTAACATCAATTGTTCCTGGCTTTTAGCAAGTTGCAATTAACACGTCAGGTTGTTTCAGATAATCTTTCAAGTTCGGACGGACCCGATGGTACTTTTGGTTGGTCTAACATTTATACTTGCTTTGAACGCCGTGCCATCCATTGTTATCTGGTGGAAAGCAGGCGCACTAAAGTTCCAAGCACTAGAGCATTAGCACATAAGAGTATCTTGTTTTATGCTCTAATTATATTGTTTTGTTGAGTAAAAAAAAGGAGCTTAATGTGTGTTAGCCACAGCAGTCACCTGTCTTTATTATTGTTTAATTATATTAAATGGACACTGGATTGCAGGATGGCTCTTCTCATCCATGGACACGGTTTCGCACGAAAATTAATGCTGGATAAGTAAGCAAAGAGAACGAGAGGTACTTCTTGGTCCATATCATGGTGTACACCATTCCAAACGGCGTGCACGCCAATTTATATTGGTTGGCTAAACAGATTTATCTTAATTTATTACCGTCAAGTAGTAATAGAGTTTTGACCCCTTTTTTTTCTTTTCTTTATATCAACAGTAAATAAAGCTGTAGTCGCACGTACCAGGTCCAGGAGCATGGCTATTTGGGTTTCTCCGGTCTTTCTATTACTGTGGTCGGCAGCCTAGAATGCCCCACGAATCAAAAGGACAGGACTATCGGAAAGACGAATAGACACCGCTTTTCTGTTTAGTTCCTTCTTTTTGCTATCACCTAGAGGATAGGAGGAGACCTTGTAGATAAGGACAGGGTTTGTACCTTTTGCATGAAAGAAAGATCCAATCTCACATATATATGAATCCATCATTGGATCATCCAATAACTACTTTAAGATTTGTACAAACAGATGAGTGGAGTTTGGAGTGCTTGGAGATCTTTGTGAATCGTGATCCATCTGTCAACATCACGAAAGGAAAAAAAAAAAGGACCAATCATTCTTTCTCACGAACCATGCAACCTGAGAACAGGATGACCCTCCACAAATTCTTCTAAGCCCCTTCACCTTTGAGTGAAGTAGAATTAAAGTGCAAGTCAGACTTTTCCTTAGCAGGGTAGTTTGGATTTTGAATATTTCCCGATGTTGTCATGCAAATGCCACCAGACGGAGCCATGTCTGCCATGAATTGGAAAGAAATTTTAACTTGGCTTCTTCATTTTTAATCCGGTCCTTCAAATTATTTAACTAATCCAGCATGACCCTTTGCCCATCCACCATCCAACACCATTGCAGTACTCTCTCAAATGACAAAAATACCCTTAATATTACAGAACTTCAGAAAAAATAAAAAAATAAAAATCCCTTAAAAAATTCATATCTTCGGTATTTAGTTAAATGATGCTCAAGATATTGTCATCCTCGAAATTTTTAAATTGTCGAGTGATGATCATATACTACAATTTTTATTGACCCGTTCATGAAAGATAGACGGGAGGAGGATGACGCTCCGTCGCTTAAATAAGTTGAATGATCCAACTAAATTTTTTATTAAAGACGAGCAAAGTTGAGGAGGCCAAAGCATAACTTTTTTTGAAAATCAATTAAGTACGGGTTAAGCAAACCCTTGTTACTTAAAAGATAGGAGAAAGCTGGCACGTGATAAATGCTAAATATGATGCAATATCAATTTAAACTTGCATAGCTGTTAGCATCCAAATCATCATATTTACGTCACAGCTGCTCTATCATCCAAGGGATCTGGAACTAAGATATGTGTAGATAACTACATTTTGTTTTGACACTGTTGAGATGGAGAGTTCGGCAGTTTATAGACAAGCCATTATGAACGGAATAAGACAATAAAGAAAATGATAAACTTTCAGCAAGCTTCTGGAGCATTTGGGGTCACTTTTAAGGATAAAGCAGACAGAAAAAGTAAGCAATATCATTTGGACTTGGTGCATCCATTCTTACATCAGGATGATGGTAGTTGCTCATCAAGAGTCTATTTTCAACAACCCAATGTCTTTTTGGCCACCAACCAACGGAATCTCAACAGTTTTTTTTTTTCGAGTTCTTTTTCCGCCATTATAACTTATGTGTCTCCTTGTCATAACATGTTATCCCTGCAAGGAAACTCCATTGTCGAAAGAATGAAGCCCAATGCCAATAGGGTGTTAAACGTAATTACAAAGTGGACAAATCAGTTCCTTCCTCTCCAAAGAGGCATTTCCTTGTTCACCTCCCTGAGTCTGCCTTTTTAGCCATCAATGACTTGAATGCATCACAACATAAGGTACACAAAAGCAGGAATCAATATTATTTCAATAAAGAACCATATGCAAGTCTGCCCTCCCGGAGAACCCTGATATTGGATTATTATTAACAACATGATGACTAAACAAAACCCCACATATTAAATAATCCCTGAGCCATTACAAAGCTGTTTACAAGTATGGCACTTTTCGCATAAACAAAATGGTTTACATATTATGTTGGTCATGCCATGATAAATGATATATCATCAGTTCTTTGCAACAATCAACAGTCCAAGAGCATTGTTTTACAGCCAAAATATAAGATGAAGGGCTGTGTCTCCTGATTTATCTTGAAAGTTTGATCTGAACGAGGAGTACTCAGAAAATGAAGACCACACTGTCATGGACCCGGGACTTCTGATTCTGTGCAACGCATTCAGATATCCACATCAGGTTCCTTATCTCCTGCTCCCTCAATCTCATGTATGCAAAGAACACACCATAATGGAACTGCATCACCATCAAAAAATGTTAAAGGTGCATGGCCCTGCTGGAGTAAACGAGAAGAACGGCTTAAATTTTAGAAACGTATATTGACCATGAGAATTTTTTCTATAATAGCACAGGCAGCATCCCAGCAATCACAAGAATTTAGTAGTGTTTGTATATATCACATGCAAGCCATTAAATTAGATCAATAGTGTACTGACAGGGGACATGGCGAATAAATCCTCGAAATGGTTTCTTTCAAAAAGGAACTGATCTAACAGGTCTACCCAAGTTAATAGCAATAGTTTCCCCAGATGCCAAGTAGCCTGGTGGCATCTATAAGATTGTTGTTCTGTTCTTTAGTTGCTAAAACTGGGCGAGGTTGTGGGTGGAGGGAAGCAGATGTTTACAAATACTCTTTGATAGGAAATGCTAAAGAAGCAGGTGCAGGTTTGAAATTCTGGGAAAATTGTGAAGTAGGTATGTTATCCCAAGGAGACGATTCTGGGTAGTGAGCTCCATTCTTCGTATTATAATCTACTAAGATAATATAAGATACTTTCTCCACAAACTGAAATTAATGTATGCACACATCCTGAAAGCAGACTCTCAAACCCCTTTGGAACTACCAGTGGCAGCCCAAAAATAACTTAACAATATGATAACTAAAAGGGCACTGGCCCAAATGACCAAACCGACTCTAAAACATTCCAATATTTGTTCCGGGTCGGTTTTCATTTCAACCCTTATAAGAATCCAAACATCTTAGAAACTTGCAAATCCTACAAAAAGTGGAAATGACAGGAATACATAGCCATGGCATGGTTATGCACTACCAACAATGGCCGTAATAATGTAAGAGAACTAGATTTGTGCAGAAGAGCGTGGAATGCAGATAAGGCACCATAAATCACCATGAAGTCTTAAAAAGTTGGTATAAAAATATTAGTGGTTAACCCTAGGTTATAGTAATCACGTAGGGCCTGTTTGGATGGTTGGGCCCAAAATCTCACAGGATTCATGGATTGGGCCAACACAACCATAAAAAATATTGAATTAGAGGCCGGGCTAAGCCTATGTCATCAGCAGGTTATTTTTTCTTCCTATGGGATTCGAGCCAGCCCACTTCAAAGGCCCCTTAATATTGGGAATATAGGCTTAGCCCGGACATTTTTTTTTCTAGTTGCACTAGTTCAAACCTATAAATCCCATGGGATTTTGAGCTTGGACATCCAAATAAGCCCATAAGGATCCAAATAAACATTAAGATAGCCTAATCAAACCGAATTCAGATTATATACAAATACATATAGGAATATAAAGAAACTAGCTACATGTTAACTCCTTTTCTTCGCACTTGGATTTACACCTTTTTGTCATGGATACTTTCCATAGTTCTTGCCTGCTGCTATTTTAGTTCCAAAATCCCTACCCACATTTAGATTTTGATTGTGTTGCAATCAAACTAAATATAAATAGAAATTTAAATCTGTTTCAAAATTGATTAGGTTTTTCCAAAACCAACCATTCACTTTCCATATCGTGCTCCTTTATACTGCAATCTGCCACATACTATTGCGATAAGAGTCCTTTTAACTGCGATAAGAATCCTTCTAATTTTGGAAACCATTAATCCTTGGCTAGTTCACACATTAAAATCATATGCTAAATTCAACATCAAGAAAACTCAAATCTAATTATTCATCAAGTCTGGACGCATGTTTGGAGCTTACTCATTTTGATGGATCCAAACCCAATAATCCATGTATTTCTAGGAGATTCAACATATGAAGACACAAAATTATCATTGTATTCTCTGAAGAGAGTACCTGCTGTTCAAAAGCCAGGCAGAGCCTTTTCACGTCCTCCTCATAGAATGCCTTGTCCAGCATCTGGCTTTCACCGTAAGACAACTTAGCAAAATTGATTGATATGGAGGATATTTCTCCATAACAGCACGAACCTGCAAAATCATACACTTAAGATGGGACATGGCCATGGCATATGTATCACCCTTTTATAGACCTTACAGAACAAAAGGAATAATCCAAATTACTGTATGCTGGCAAAGAAAGCACAGTGAAGAATTTAAAGATTGAAATAGCATTGATAAGGACATTACTGTTGATTAAAACATGGTGGTCATATGTTGACAATCTTGTCCTTTGAAATTGAATAGCACAAAAGTTAATAGCATATTACTTGGATCTACTCTTAAGTCCCTGCATCATCGAATGCTAATCCAAGATCTCTTTTGTCAAAAGTGGTTGCGGACATGCAAAAACACAATATGACGCCAAAAACAGACAGCAAAATTGAATAGAGAAAAGGATAACAAAAAAAAAGGCTAAAAGTTGGCCAATTCCATCGCTCTGACTGCTGCTCAAGATAGCAGAAGGGCCAAAGGAAGCCAGATCCGGACATGTGCCATCGCACATCATGAGCGCCAGGACATCAGCATCTCCCATGGAATAGCATACGATCCTATCATGGAAGGGGAAGCGCTTGGACTACGGCATATTTCTTGTACTTGAAAAAGGTAGTGGCATACACACTGCAGAAGATACATATAAACATCCAATCATCAACATAAAAAATGGAAACCTGATGCCTGTTCGTTGGTTTCAACAGCGATATGAAACTGCTGCGGTTTCAATTTGGTGATGCACATACTGCACAAGATGCACACATGGAGGGGAATGCCAACTGCATTCTCACCATTATTCAGCTTTGACTAATTTGTAATGCAATGCAGAGTATAAAGAAATATACAGTTCTGGAAGATGCATAGAAAAATTTAAGGTAAACAGTTACCAGTAGCAGCATTTTAGAGATAAGCAAACTCATCAAGAATACTGAATAGGCAAAAGAAGAACAATTTCTTCAGATTATTCAAGATGCAGTATGCATAAAATTGAAATGACCACTAGAGATTCTCATTGGAAGTCTGTCACAGAATCTTACCTGATCAATATCCTCACATGCAGCAAGTTCTTCATGACCATATGGATAGCTACATAGCACAGAGTAGTTATCTATTAAGAAAAGTGGATGAGCATCATCTAGACCCAGCCCAGAGATAAAAAAGGTCAGTAGAAACTCACAACAAGCCAAAATTGGAATAAAGCTTCCGTCGATCATCTCTAGTCAACTCCGTGCCAATACTATACAGCAGAAAAATACATTAGAAATACAAATAGTATGATGAAATTATGAGATACCGTTAAACAAGATTCAGAGCAATGTGCAAAACATTTAGAATAACACATGCAGAAAATTATTGACTGCCAAGTCGGCAATGTACAAGGAAAGAATATACATTAATAACATGGAATGCCAAAACAAGGTGCAAAACTCCTTGAAATAGATGTATCGTTTTGCAAGACCCACCTGTTTATGGTGATATTGACAGCTCTTCTATCAGCTTCAAAAGCAAGGAGATTAGACATTATCTCAGCAGTTGCTCCTCCTAGTTTCTATTTATAGCATTGCATTATCAGAAAACAAAATGAAATTAACATGCATAAAAGCTTGAGACAAACATCCTATGAAATAGGGAACTGATAATTATTTGCCTGACAGAATTTATAAAAATCCTCGAGGTAAGCTTTGTAGAGTGTGTTCCTCATAATTTCAATATTCACGTCATCCAAGTCCTACAAGAAGTTGCAAAACAGTTATAATTATAATACTGAAGTTGGCATATTAGTGAAACCAACAGCAATTTTTGCAACTTCCTTATCATGTTAATTTTTTTTTTTGCAAGACATATGTTGATTATCCCATGCATAACATAACTTAGATTGGTCACCAAATTCGTACCTCAGATGTGATGCACTCTGAGAAGTATGGAGCCAGTGGTGTATCAACAAGAACTAATCTGTATAGCTCATGCATGTTTTGTGCAACAGCAAGGGTTGCAATGCTGTCGAAGAAAAGCAAGAGCTGAGGTACCATCATAGATGGTTGAACCAATGAAAGCAACACTCAGCAGTACTGCAAATAAGTACCTGTCAAACATACCCAAAGGATGGCATTTTCTAATAATTCCTGAACATCTCTCTCATGCAAGGTCCCAGTGACAATGAGGACAACATTATCAATCATGTGACCGTACCTGTAAGCAACAATAGATGAATGTGATTTTCATTACAAGCCAAAAATTGTCTCTTGCAACATGGAATTCCGAGCATTGTGAATTTTAAAATATATATATATCGAGAAAAATTTGCAGAATATAGTACCTACGTTATATACTCCAAAAAAGTTGACAACGGCTCAGTGGCTTGGCATAACATATGTTTGTATTCATCAACCAGTTTCAGAGTGCATTTCTCGACAATTGTAGTTGTATGTAAAGGAGAAGGCTCTGCAAGCAGCAAAAAGGCTTTGTCTCAAACAATCAAGTTACAGTACCAAAATAAGATGCACAATGTTATTAAGGCAAATTATGAACTAGAATAATCAAGAAGACTAATTTTTACTGCAATCGACTGGATCACTATGCTGTTCCATCATTATGTTTTTTCAGATGAGAGCTTGTGCCTTTTAAAGCAGCAGAGAAATAATGTCTTATGTCTATAATTGCTAAAAATCTTTTTGGAACTAACAAGATGACAATGCATGGCCACTATGCGGGCACGTTGAAATGTGATGTGCGCAGTGGTTCCATGTGGAACTGCAGAACAAATTGCAAGCAAAAGAACCCAAATTGAAACACCTACAAATACCCATTCGGCAATTTGTTTCTCAAATGTTTGAAGCTATTAAACTCTCCTGGCCATACCCCAAAAATTCACCGATAAAAGGGTCAAGTTGGTGAAAATTTCCGAGGCAATTCTCTCCTTGGAAGAATATCTTGAATTCTGGTCTCAATTTTCCACATAAGAACATCAATCTTGTGGACCTCAATGACATATTAGCCTTCTTATTCTTCCTCAACCGTAATATTCACAATGTAGACATTACATCATGCTTTCAGGAAATCCTTCCTCAATGTACCACTGTTTAATAATAAAAAGATTATTGCAATACAAGCAGGCAAAAGAAAAGAAAAAAATCTTGCCGGAATAAATGGAAGCCAATTTGGATCGGAGGACAGCGAGGGGGCTCTGGCTCACCGTTCTGGAGGTAGGGCCCATATTCGGTGGCGGAGAGGTGCATCTTGATGTCGTCTAGTGTTTCGCACGGGCAGAGATTGTTGTAGTCGGCGGCGGTGAGCAGGCCAGACCTGTGGCCCCGGACGATCGCCTCCAGATATCCTCCGTGGATGTTGAACGTTAGGGCTTCAAATCCATACATCTTCACCTGGATATCGTCCAGGGGAAATGGAGCACACGATATATATTCAACCACCAAGCTCTCGGATCTGACGCGGTATCCAAGAAATTCGGTAGATCAAGAGATACAAAGAAGAAAGCGAAGGTAAGGAAAGCAGAACCCTGGAAATCCAGGAAGGACCAGCAACATCGAGGAGACGAGGGACTCGATGCATGGAACGGAAATCTGTGGCTCAAATTTAAGAAATCGTCTTTATTGGGCTGGGCCGAGATTTTGTCCGGTTGGGCTAAGTTGTGCATTGGGTTGGATGAGCTCCGCTTCCGCTTGCGGCTGAAAGTAGATGGACCAGGCGTCGTGAGAGCGCTAGCCCACATCAACCTAGCTCGATATTTGAATAAAGTGTAGCGGATTTTGCATAAAACATCCATTAATTATTGAATTTTGCGAGGAAAAAAATTATTTTTTTCAAAAAGTTTTTTAATAATTTTTGAGTGGTAGTATAAACAAATATATATATGTCACGCTCCAAACCCAGCACCT
>KE504709.1:1668119-1687634 GCA_000441515.1 Elaeis oleifera | reverse complement strand
CGGATGGAGGCTTACAGTAGAGATCCGACGTGGAGGGCTCGCAGTAGAAATTCGGAGTAGATCGTTCGGCTCCCGTAGGAGCTTAGGATAGGTCGCTCATGGTGAAAATGTGGGGTACGCCGTTTGTAGTAGAAGTTCGGGGTAGGCCGTCTGTAGGAGATCGGACAAAGTGTACCTGCAGTAGGAGTTCGGAGCAGCGGACCGTCTTCCGTAAGAGCTCGGGTGGGATCTTCCTGCAATAGAAGTCCGGCTCCCGTAGGAGTCCGGATGAAATGGACCGGCTCCCGTAGGAGTCTGGGTGGAGTCCGGTAGTCATAAGAATCTGCCATTGACGAAGTTCGACCACTGTCGAAGTTCTGGTAGAAGTTCGGGTTGGAGTCGATCGTGGCTGGAGAAATTTGGAAGAGGTCCGGAGATCGGTCGACCACTGTAGAAGATCGGTCGGTTGTGGAGCTCGGAGGATGCGGTAGGAGTTCGTCTGTCGGAGAAGTTTGGTCGACCCTTGTAGTGGGCACCGTAGTAGCTCATTCGTCAACGAGGTTTGGAAACATTGTAGAAGCTCGACAGTTGGGAAGGTCCGAAAAGATGTCGCTCAAAGTCAGAAGTTGGAAGGATCTCGGAGAGGTCAATTCCGTTAAGAACTTCGACTGAGGGTATTTTATACCCAACACTTTTCATTTCATCCCCTGTTTCGGAGATCCGTGAGAAGGAGAGATCCTAAGGGAGCTCGGAGGGGGCATTGAGAGTTTAACCTTGGTAGAAGCATCATATTTAGTCGGACGGATTCGGGTACCCGGCGGGTATACCAATTTTAAATGGGATGGGTTCGGGATTTCTGGTTAATGTGGTAAGTTCGTAACCGGGTTTGGGACGGGAGGGGTAGTAAGATTTTAAACGGGTTCGGATACGGTAGGGCAAATATTGCGGGTAGCCTTCCTCCACCGTCTCCCATTCGACCCTCCGCCTTCACCTCCGACCGCCTTCCCCTGATCATCTTTTTATCCTTCCTCCGTCTCTGGTCCACCCATGATCGGTTGGCCGGCACCGTCCTATCTGAGCCGCTTCCGATGGTGAAACCGCCAAAGAGAGAAGGAGGAGCGCGGCGGTCATGACGCTGGAGCCGTGCCGGTCCGGGTCCGACTTGATCCGGCCCAGTTCGATCTCTCCTGACTCGCTCGATATATCCCACGACCACGAGAAAGATTACGTCTTTTATTTCCAAAGATTACGTCTTTTATTTCCAAAGATTACGTCTTTTATTTCCTATATATCTTGCACTAAATTAAATTGAGCACGAAGCAGAATCCCGCAATCGAACCTCGCCCTCCCTTTTCCTTCTTTAAGTGAAGCTCTGGTTCCGCCTCATCGCCACCGGCGAGTTCTCTTCCTCTATCTTCACCTGCAGCAATGTCGAGAGGTACGTCTTCTCATCTCTTCTTCTTTCTTTCTTGATCGCCGGATAAAAATGGGAAAGAAATTACAAGTCCCAATTCGTTTTTGTTGTTCACATCGATAATTCTTGGAATCCGGTTTTAGGGTTTATAAAAGAACTGCAGATCCTTGGATGTTTGCCATTTAGGATCTATCTGGTTCGTTTGTCTGGTTTCGATTTGTTGTTGTTTTTGAGTATTCCTGCAATTAAAGAACTCATTTCTTTTCTTTTTGATTTCTTTTCGCTTTTATATTTTTTTGATGGGTGATAAAGTAGAAATTGCCATCTTGATCTGAGTAATCATGTTAAGTTTGGTAACAAGATGTGGAACAAGACTGTATCCAATTTTGAACATAAAAAGCGGAGTTGTTCCGTTTAAATTCCATTGCAGCATGTAGTATCTTATGAAATGTGCTTGTTGTGGGGGGCTTTGCGAGGTAGGCATATGCTCTCCACAGGAGGAAGTGCCATACAAGAGAAGCAATCAATGACTTCCGTCTTCCTTGATGCCAAAATTCTGATGAAGGGACAAACTCGAGTAGCTAGAAACACTTGAATTTTGATGGCTAAACTAAGGGAAGTCACTGCTGAGAACTAAAAGACTTTAGGGAGAGAGAAATAAACCTCAAGATGCAGCTGAATCTATCAGGAAATTTTTGGGACCTTCTCATTTAGTTTATGCTGGTATCATGTTGCTTAAGGAGCATAGATACTGGTTGAAGATTTATGTGCAATCACATGCGCATAATTCTTACTGTTATGTTTCATTTGATACTATAGCAGCTTTGTATTGGTTACTGGAGGCATATGGGTGTGGTAACACCTAATAATTGATTTGGGCTACACACTGTGTGCACAGGCTGTGGGGAGTTTGCAACCATGCAACAAAACTGTTCTTCCATTTAGTATCTTTGGGTGTTTTGGGTCATTAGTGAATATGATAAGTTGAAAATTAATTTTTTGGGCTTCTTATAGTTAAATGAAAGATTTGCTGATAAAAACTGTCCTGTTGCTACATGTCTGGTGATTATCCCTTGTTGTTCTGATCAAATTTATGACAAGAGCAAAGGCAACTAAATGTAGCAAGCTATTTCTAATGGGACAGCATTATGGCCAAGTGGATGAAGTATGACAAATTATGCTGACATGCTGTAATAACTAGTACCTTTACTAGTAAATGCAATTTTGAGCAGCATTTAGTGATATCAAAATGTAGAAGTATTCCCCCCCTCCAAACACTGATTGACAAATGTTAGATACCAATTGTTTAAAGTTTAAACAATCAATTATATACTTGATTCCATTCACAGAAAATTTTGTCGGAAAGAAAAATATTATATTCAGTCACATCAGTCACACATGCTTTCTTGGTTCCAATATTCTTGTGAGAAACCTGGGAGTGAGGGGAGAGAGGGTTAGAAAGGATCATAGCATGAGGAAGGGCTGAAAGAGAAGGTGAAAGGGGTAGGGAATATTTGTAGCAAAGGAAGATGGACCACTTGATAAATCCAAGAATGATGAAAGTTTGGGACTGACTTCTCATGAATTAAAAGCTAAAATTCTAGCTTCAGATAACTGCAGGTTTACCGACTTCTGCATTTTGGATAAGAAACTTCTGAAATAGGTTATTTTATGCTATTTTAGTTCAAATAGGACCTATCTTTCTTTTAGAAGATGCGATGTTGCTATTTTTAAGTGCAAATGCCCACTTGGTGGCAGTTGTTGAAGTTTCTTTCACACTGAAATGCTTAATTATGTACATTTATCTTGTTCAGTCTTATCCGCTAGTTGTAGAGATTTCAAAATCTGCTGCATGTTTCATCTAAAAATTGTTGCTGAAAGTGCTGCACTACATGAACTTTTTGACTTTCTTACTAGCAGATGACAATGAAGATGATGATTATGAGGAGTATGGTGGAGGAAATCGTCTCCTGGGTTTTATGTTTGGAAATGTTGATAATTCTGGCGACCTTGACGTTGACTATCTTGATGAGGTAATTCATCTGTTTGTATTTTGTTTTTCAGCTCAAAGGTATTTGTTGTGTCACAAAGTTTAATAAAATGATCAGGTGAAGGCAGAGAAGATGTTTGATCTTATAGTTAGATGTCTCATTTGGTTGAATATTATTGAAACATAACTCTCATGTAGTATTAGGAAATGTGATTGGCCATTAAATGATTAGGCAAAGCCCTGTTCGAACCCGTGGCGGCTGCGGTGGCATTTTGGGCCGTCTGGCGGCCCTTTGGCAGCCTTCTTGCCTCCTTCCCCTCCCTTCCTCTCTCTCACTTTCTCTCTCTCTCCTCATTTTCTCTCGCAGAGGATTGTGGAGACCGGGAGGCCTCGATGGTCCTCTGATGGCCTTCGCGGCCATCCAGTGGCCACTGTAGGCATCTTCGCCGGCCTCCTTTTTTCCTCTCTCCCTGTTCCTCCCTCTCACTCTTTCTCTCTCTTTTCTCCCCAGTTCATCCTCATTTCCATGTTGATTTGGGCCCGATATGATCTGATATGGGAGTGTACAGACTCGTACTGCCGGTTGGCCGGCATGAGGTCCGGTTCCGAGTCAGCGATCTTTGTTTAGAACTCTACATGTAGGTACAAAAGAAAGTATGGAATAAAACAATTAGAAAGATAGGAATGAACCCTTCTTTATTTGGGCATTTGCTTGTGCTGGTTTTGATATCTACTATGATAGTTAAGATTAATGTTGAACATGCGATTTTGTTTCTCAGGATGCGAAGGAGCATCTTGCTGCATTGGCTGACAAGCTAGGTCCATCTCTTACGGATATTGATGTATGCTGCTCTAACTATGAATCGGGTTTTGAGTTCATGCTTAGTTCTTGAATATTGAACCTATTTGAAAGTTTGAAATTATTTATCTTATTCAAATTGTAGTTGATCAAATCCTCTCCAGCAGCAACTGATGCTTCTGAACAAGGTGAGGCTTGTACCTAGAAAAATGACTTCCATTTTGTGCTCTTTTGCTATTTTTTATTGATATAAGAAAGAGTTGATGCTCATATATGCATTTATTAAATCTAAGTGATTTACCTTTTCTTAAATGATTGGATGTTTAGGGGCCCTAGTTTCTTGATGGTACAATGTTGTCCTTCTGAGTTGTGAAAAAGAAATATGTATGATGAATGACTAAAACAACACCACCTCATGCTTAAACTTTCCAAAAGCAAATGGAAGTTTTATCTTTCTCCAAAGCATTCTGCCCTCTTATTTTAGGTTTATTTCTATTTTAATTTGAGTTGTATTAAGCGTGGTTTAGGCAAAATTTTGTCTAACTTGTAGTTATTTATTTATATTTTTGAGGCTTCTTGGAATTAAAGTCTATGAATCTATTCTAATGTGGATTATTGTCTAATACTATTTAGATATTAGTGAAAGTATTAAGGCAATAAAATTTAGTGTTAATTTCTACAAGGGGTCTTATCAGGGTTTGAATCTTCTACGTTCTTCCTCTTTAATTTATTTTGGTATATGGAATCCTTTGGGTCAGACTAGGAGCTCATCCTTGTATCTTTAGGAAAAGTGGGTTATCTCCATTTACAAAGGTACTAATCCAATGCTTAACTGTTTCATTGTTCCCTTATTTCTAAAGAGACTTGCTTCCTTGTACCAACACTTCGATCCCCACTTCCACATTTGCTTTTGGTAGCTACGATCCAGTGTAATGTAGACCTCAAAAGTAAAGCAACAAAGCATTATTCACTTCTCTATTGTGCGGATTTGTGCTAATGACCCTTTTTGACTTATCACAACCAACTGGAACCCCAAATACTTCTGATGCTATTAGTTTGCTATCTTTTTTGACATTTTTTTTTCTCCTGTTATTTTTAGGTGAAGTTGTCGTATTTAACTACTAACAAATCTTTTACATTTTTCTGCTGAATGGACTGGAGGTATATCTTTTTTCCTTATAAAATCTTAATTGCAAATCCAATTAAACCTTAGAATTCTGTCATCGACACTTACTCTAAGTTATTTGGCACATAATTTCCATGAAAAACATTCTGTATACTTTATTTTAACTCCACTTCTAGATCAATTTTAGATTAGAATAATAAACTTTAACTTTTCTGAACAAAAAACCCATTGAACTTTAAGTGCATCCTCCAACTAAAACTTCATTTCTCTATTTGTTTAGCATTATGGTATCAAAGCTTTGCAACTATGTCGTATTATGTTGCGCAAGTGTGGTGCATGCCTAAGAATTATGGATGGTTATGATTCCCTATCTTGCTAGAAATGTGTTTTTATGGTGATCTTGCTAGAATGTGTTTTATGGTTTATGTAACTTGTAATTAAGAAACTTGATAATTACATCGGTCATATAGGAGATGCACTTATCTTATTTATATAGGTTATTTAGTATTTAACTAAATGGAGTGCATCCGTTACAAATGGGGAAGTGAAGAAGTATGCAATGCTGGTTTCATCACTTGTTTCTTATGCGGATTTTTCAGTTATAAATGATGTTGCACACTGTTGATGGTCGAACTCATGGTACTCATGTTATATGTACTAGGCAACGTAAGAGTTTTTGATCTAATAAGTCCTTGAATTTCTCACCATGCAAAGGAAATTTTTGGTTGATATGATCATGCAACAAGAGCTGAGTTTGCCATGCCAATATCAAGTCAAAAGGCCAAGCTCGCATATGGTCAGTTTGGGAACATGACTCGATAAGGATATTTGCTTATGGCATGGTGGGATGATATTGAATTGCACCTTATGAAGTAATAGCCAAGATTACAAGGAGGCCTTCCAAGAAGGCAACAAGAATCTTAATTGTGGGTGCTTCCAAGAAGAACCAATAACAAGCTCATTCAAACTAAAGAGCTTGCTAGAACCTTAGCTCATTTTATGGTCATACACTAGGGATGGCAGCGAGGCAGGTATGGGTCTGGTAGGCTATTACTAGTACCTGCCTTACAATTGGAAACCACGTACCCATATCCTCCCATCTTGCCTTGGTGTGTGATGGGGCTGGTAGAGTTGGAGGGTGGTTGGGATGGGTGAGGGGTAAAGCTGCAAAAATTATAATTACTATTATTTTGCATACAAATCAAACAAATAAAAAAACTTAGTACTTGACATAACATTAAAGAAATAAGAGTCCGTGACATAGAACATAAAAACCAAATTTTCACAATAATAGAAACAACAAACAGAAATATTGTTCTTAGGACTTGTAAACTAAGAAAAAGCACTCAATTAAAAAAAATGAACAATTAAGCATGTATCTTGTAGCCGTTAACATAATTAATCTTCTCATGATTGATCACAATACTTCTTCTCCATTATCATCATAATCATCGAGGCTTATATATAATCAGGTCGGGTTTGCAAAGGCTATTGCCATTATTTGCACCCATCCTGGATCCGCTGTGGCTTTTAGAATGAAGGCCTCTCTTTGCTGCTGACTCTAAACGGGTCAGGTAAAATCCACCCCATCAGGGTTGGTCGGGTTGGATACCTGATGGGGTAGAGTAGATTGCCATTCCAATTATACATCCTAAGGAATCTCATATCTTATCCACTTAAGCTTGATGTGGAGGAAGGTATGTGACTGAATTATTTATGGTTTGTATCATAATATGTGATTAACAAGTTAAAATTGTTGGTTGAGATGCAACACATCTCTGCTACTGCATAGGAAGGACCAAAGTGCTGACCTGTGCTCGGACCAAAGGTTGAAGTTCTAGCCTGTTCTCGGACTAAAGGATTCAAGTGCTAGCTTGTGCCTAGATCAGAGGTTTCAGTTATTGGCTTGCATCAATCCATGTTGGCTAGCATGCATGTTGCTGGGCCAGTATTTGGACCCTACTTTAG
Organism: Elaeis oleifera; assembly: GCA_000441515.1. Taxonomy (NCBI): domain Eukaryota; kingdom Viridiplantae; phylum Streptophyta; class Magnoliopsida; order Arecales; family Arecaceae; genus Elaeis; species Elaeis oleifera. The sequence continues at coordinate 1,680,358 of KE504709.1, read as the reverse complement.
CTTTGCACAGGACATTTTGCATGTTGTCCCATATTGACAGTTTGCAGTTTGGCACAGGTTGATATCCTTGTTTGCTAGGTACTAAGGCAGAAGGATGTTAAGTACTCATTTTCTAAGTGTTTTTTTTTTGGTGGGGGGGGGGGGGCGGCAGGGGGGGTGGGGTGTGGGTGTCTGTCGTAGCATAACTTTGTTGACATGGCATGATATAGCATTATGGAGAATACGATGTATTGTGCCAGCCATTAGCTGTCATGCATTGTGCCAGTGACACTTAAATCCTTCAGAGGAGCATCATTCCTTATTAAAGAGCAATATTTCTTTAAACAAAAATAAATCTTGATATGGTGCGAAGTGATTTCCATGAAGTGACCTACCCTTGGGTGTTTCTTGCAAACATGAATGAATTTTTAAACCCGTGATTCATTTAAATCCGAACCAATTTGAGGCATGCAAATATTAAGTGATGTTGTAGGTAGTGGGTGACATTAATGTTGTAAAGTTGCCACTTGGGTGCCTAGGTCATTGTCTACGCACTTAATTTGGCCAAGCTGCCTAGGCCAAGCCTGCTTGAACTCTGACCTCTTCCACCTTCTTATTAATTTTCCCTTTAGTTCTATTTCCTAGCCTCTGGTTTGCTTGCCGCCTCGTTCTTCTTGGTGGTTCTTCATTATGACCCTCTATCTTCTCCTTTTGCATTTTGTTAGGTGCTTGCTCATTAACAGTGATCTGTAGCCTGTTGGATGCTATAGTAGTAGCAATATTGCTGCTCTCCTTGTGGAGGTGGATCTTTGGATTTTTTTAGGTACGAAAATGGATTTGTCATCTCACATAAATTGAACACACACACACGCACGCGCACGCACACACACACATCTGTATATATATGTAGGTATATATTTTTATGCATATGGATAAAGTATATATAATAAATAACTTAGAGATTTTTCCTCCCTAGGCAATTGCCTAAGTGCCTAGGCACCTTTCAGCTATGCAAGGGGTCTATTTCCTAGCTCCGCTAGATAGTTTGACAACCTTGGGGGACATGGAGTTTATAGAGAAAAACAAAGAAAAAAGGAAAAGATGAAGAATAAGAGAGAAATATGTTGAACCCACTAAGAAATCAACTTGTTCATTACTTACACATAACTCATAGTCAGTTTGTCACCCTTAATGAACCCCTTACATGGCTTTCGAAGGATATAAGGACCCCAACCTATATGACTTAGGACACTATTAAAGATTTTAGGTCAAGTGGAATCTTTAATAAACTTGAAATTCAACTTGATTAGAAACTACTCACTTTTGCTTGATACTTCTTTGAGTAAAGCAATTTTGTGAATTGTATGACTATTTACAATTTAGTTAAACATAGATTGGAAATATCACCTATATAGAAATGCCAATATTTCTTCTGTCTGATTTCCTTCACTTGATGCTGTTCAAAATGCACTTAGAAATTTTCAGCTTATTTATGCCCAAGATGCATATTAAAGTTGCAGCTTGTTATGCCTAACATACACTATCAAGACTCATAGGTCCCAAGAAACTTACCAATTGCCAACTCTTAAGATGACCTACATTTATAGAAGACTTTAAAGTCGCAAAATTAATTGTGTTATGGTGGATAAGGCCTTCAAAGATTTGGCATGCATCTGTCCTCTGTCTTTATTTTCAATTTCTGTATCGCATATACCTTCTTCCAATAAGACTTGGCAATGAAGCTGGTGACACATTTGAGTGAAAGATTCAAACAAAGATTATGTAAGACCAGGCCAACCATTTTATGTTAAAATAATTATGGATGATTGAAATAGATAAGCACTTAATCAGATGCTCAAAGTGCTCAGCATGACCACATCAACTTCTTCAACCCTGGATATGTCCATCAATCCTATCATTTCCACATGATACTTGTTTGTTATGACATGATAGTATTGTTTGGTGCTTTTTATATTACTTGGCATAAGCTATAATTGAGATGATGGAATGCAACTTCAAAACAGTAACAAATCAATTGGCATTACATTCATGCAATTCTACTAGTTGCTGATATAACTACTTAATTTTGGTTTATTTAAATTTTGTGATTTAGAAACTGTAGATAATGACTTTAATTAATTTGGGGTTTCATAGCCTCTGGCTAATTTAACTATTAGAATAAAATTCGACAATAATCTATTGTTGCAATATTTACTATCCCTATTAGTTGTTGGTCATGAAATCTCTCAGACGTCATCCACATGCTTGATCTGCAATCGAATCTCCAAAATCTGATAATGGTACAAACAAAAGCCTTCTCATTATAAAACCATCATATGATTGTTCTAGTGTATCTTATTTTGGATTCAAAGACACTGCTCATCTATTGTGATTTAATGATTGAATGAACTTTAAAAGCACGATCAGATGGGCTGAAACTTTTGGTCTATTGGAATGATTGCTTTTAATCAACACTTGGTTTCGTGGTGTGTTCTCCACTTGTATTTTTTGGTGGCTAGAGCTGCCATGATCAACTACTAATTAGCACTTACAGATCTTCAACTGCAGGGTTATTGACCAATATAACTTTGATGGTGAGTTTGCTAGACTGCTGGTGATCTTGGACTATTGAAGTTTCAATTGTTGATTGTTACTCAAAACAAAATAAAGCAATGATATGGTACCTTGTACTTCATTGCAGATTTTTTGTTGAATGGAACATAAATGGGCAATACAACCTTTGAATCTTTTCATATGCAAGCTATATGTTATACGTTCAAAACTTGATCAAATGTTGTTCTATTTGTCTTCAAACTCAAATCGAAAGTAATCACATGCCTCATTATTTTGGACGTGACTCCAATTTACCGTTATTTCAATTCTTTGACCAAGTGACGCAGTATCTTAGTGCAACTCTGATTTTCTACCTTCTTGTTTCGGCTAAAACTTCAAACTATATTTCCTTTTCAGATGATCTCATTTGTTCTTGTCCTTCAGATTACGATGAGAAGGCTGAAGATGCTGTTGACTATGAGGATATTGATGAGCAATATGATGGGCCTGAGGTTCAGGCTGGCACAGAAGAAGACCATTTGCTGCCAAAGAAGAATTTTTTCTTCCAATGTGTCACTGGCTTCTTTTGACCATAAAGCTTCTGTTTTTGATGAAGAAATTATGACGAGGATGAAGAAACTGTGAAGGAAATGAGGTGGATGGAATAATGTTGATGTCCAAATTTGTCCATCTGCAGGTCACGACTTGGAACCCATCTGCATTTTTTTCTCTCAGAGTTGCAAACTTGCTATCATGTCTGGGTTTAAAAGTTTAATGACATTTTGCAATCATTAGAATTCCTATCAAGTGCATATTTTTGTTGTTTTCACATGGGCAAGTCGTGCATTTTGCTCATCTGTGGATATAGAAAGGATTAACAGACAATTTTATTTGTGAAGAGTATTATACTATATAGATGCATCATTACATGATAAAATTTATTTTTCTGCTTTGTTTAAATGTAGATTTGTCATTAGAGACAGTTAAAGTACATCTGGTTTTAGATTAGTCTAATGTTGTTAGTTGTGCAATTCCTTTCATGAGTGCAAATTTTGTTTGTTTTATTATTAAGTGACTTGGTGGTTTGTGGAATATGGTTTATAATGAACCTTATTAGCTGGATTATGGCTGTTCATTAAATCCCTGTACTCTTGTTTATTGGATATATATATAACACACAGGGAAATGCTATTACATAACTTTCTAGCAGAGCATGCATTACTTTCACAATGCAGTGTGTAATATCTTCTGCAGCCATCGCCAATTTTTTGTGTTCCATTCTTGTCAAGCAATACACAGTTATGTTGGAGCACATCCCTCACCAAAGTTTTCTTAATGTCCATTGTGTCTGTTGTTGCCCAAAGTTATTCGAGAGCAGATTCAAGTTTGGGATTGGGGATTTGGTGCTCCTAGACTTTGTTAGGTGTGGGAGTGCCTGACATTCATCTTGTTACCATTGTTCTTTGCTAATTATAATAGAAGTTCTTCATATTTTGTTGCAAATTCTTTAATGTTTATGGTCCAAATAAGGGTATATTTAGCAGTTGCCTTTAATTTTTAAAATAATTGTTAGAGATCATTTCAATTTGACTAGTGAAATCTGGGATTGTCATTACTTGCAGACATGTGCCTGACTCAGTCATGATCTAGACTTACTGCAGCTTGTATGCCTGTGGATAAGGTACAGGTCCAAAGACAGTCCTGTGTAACTTTTCAGGGGCAGGTCTGAGTCTTTTAAAGAAAATTGCCTGACACAGAAACAGACTGAACCCTCCCCTGATCATGAGGTACATTAGGATATGGATTTGATTTTATCAACCCGATGCAGACCTGGACTGATAGTTTACCTGATATATAATGTGTAGTTCTACCCCTATTTTCAGTTTCTTATCAAACTTATTAATTATACTTTGTTCTATGTTGTAAATAGATCATTTTGAGGGCATGAAAGAATTTAGATTTCTACATAATAATGCACACTTTAGACCTAGATTTAGTCCTGATCCACACCTAATTCAACATGGAGTTAGACCTGGTCACTACCCGATCCTTTAGTGGGTAGAGTTGTTTGAAATGCAGATGAGAAGCCCCCAATGGGGATTTATGTGTGAGGTTTGAATTAGGAGGTATTTGGACCCACCTGATTTGATAGCACCCAAGTCGAATTGTTATGTAATTCATTTACATGATATACTTTAAGTTTATAGTTTTCTGATGCTAATTAGCCTTGTGTGTTTTGGAGCTGGTAACTGAAGAAATCCTTTTGTAAGTGGCCTACCCCAACGATTATGGTTTTCTTCCCCTGTTAGATCTGTTCTACTGGTTGGTTCTTAAATAATAAATGAATGAAAGGTGCGTTTATTCAGATTTATGAAGCTGAGCATCCTCTATTCTCTGTTCTCTCATTTTAATTCTTCTGGTTGTTATTTCTTCATTATCTTTTCTCATATTATTGAGGCTTTCCAATTATAGGTAGAAGATCAAATTTTGTAGACTAAGCTTGATTTGAGGACTTCTTTCACAGTTATTTGATGGATTCCAGATGATTTTAGCTAATCATACAAATGGAAACTCACAAGAATCTCATGTTAATTGCAGTAGCATAGAATATTGGCATGTTAGGCAAAAGGTTTCAACTTGGGTATGCCTTCTCATTCTTCCTTAAACCAAGTTTAGCACTGTTCTTAGCATGGGCAATAGAGCCATTACATTCATATGACTACATGAGGTCAGTCAGTGGTCCTTGTGTTTCTCCTTAATTGTGAAAACTTAGAATCCTTTAATGCTCTCAACTGTAGCTTTCCTGTCCTTGTGGAGTGCTCTCCTTAATTCCATATATCCTTGAAAATATGCCCTCCACCCCTCCACCCTTCCTCCTTATGTCTGACTAGAATACCTTACATATGTTTGGCTATGATTGTCTTTGGCACTGCTGATTACTCCATAATTTTAGTGGAACGGGTGTTCATATTCACCAGTCAAACTGTATTGTGTTGAATTTCCCAAAAGCATGGTTTCTTAATGATCAATAGTTATTCAGTACAAACTTCAAAGAGAAAAAGGTTGGAAGGTGAGCTTGGTTTAGCCTTCATATACATATTCAGTATTCTCTCCATTTCATGTTGACTGATTGTTCGCATTTTTGTATTGCCCATTAACATTGTACATGCATACTTGCCCTAAGCCTTCTTTTTTGATATGACTATTAGAGGGGCAATTATCTATTTGGTGTATGAAACCTGCTCAATAATCTCAGCTTTGTGTGGACACAAAACCTTTTCAACTCCTCAGATTCGCTTCAATTAGGCATCTTTACTGAGAGAACTATATCAAGGCAAGCAAGAAATTAAATTCATTTATTTTGTAGAATGTAACATGTTATTTTCGCTTCAAGTTTACCTATTATTAGTGCATGATAAGGGAAACCTGGGGAATGTCTCTGTCGCATGAGCTTTAATTTATAGTCATCAAGTTAAATTTCCTACTTGTAGGCTTGCTTTTAGTAAGTTTATTCATGACCTTAGAGTTGGGGTCAGGCTGACCAGTTGTAAAAAGTGATCAAGAACTTCGATAGATCATATGAGAACCTGTATTCTGGAATTAAAGAGACATTATGAGCCCATGCAACCTGTCTATTCATGGATTATTATTGGTATCACATTAATCACTAAAGAGACTTGGTCCACCCATGCATAAAATAATGCCAAAACGACCTAGTTTTGACAACACTTCAGAGTTCAGATTATGTGTCAAAGGGAGATGGCTGGCCAGTTTGAGGGCAACACCCTACAAGCACAGATTTGACAACAGCCATTTTATGTTTGCAGTCTTACTGACACATAACCCCAGTTGTACATAGTTATGAACCCTTACAGGTGCTGCTTGAACGTAAGAGGATTTTGGAGTCAATGAACTAAGTTCTTGGACAGTAATAAAGTGAGCTTGACCTCATTGACTAATGGAGCTTACATGCCTTTTCACAAACATATGCGAGAAATAATGCACCCAAAGAAACTAATGTTGATGAGATCTGAAAACCGGTAAATTACTTCAATGCAAATTTTGTATTGCCAAATTGTTGTCAACGAGAATTTTTATGCTCTCTCATGTGAATTCCTTTGTTGTGTTCTATTCCTTATTTTTTTAATTTTTATTTCAGATGAGAAATTGGAATTAATTTCTTCAGTAGAGATTTCTCCTGATGACAATTTGCCTTCTGTTGAATCATCAGAGCCAGAACAAATGATCCCTGAATTGGAGGATTTTCAGGTGATCTGCCTTAGCTATTCTTGATGTTATTTTAAGAATATTATATGAAACAAAAAAAATATTTGTTCTTTAATTGTTTATCATTTATAATTTCTCCATGATATATGAGGAACTTGCATTTAAAATATGCCATGAGAACTTGTTGCTTAATTTTTTCCAGACAATCTAATTATAAAAATTTGACATTAACTGTCATATTTGTGCTCATGGCTGCATTATTTTTTTCCCTGGTTTTCATGATCATAGGAACATGCTATTGATGAACAAAAGCAAATGGAATCTAAAAGCGGAACTTCCCTTCCTATTTTGTGCATTGAGGATGGTATGGCGATTTTGAGGTTCTCAGAAATTTTTGGTGTACATGAGCCTATAAAAAAGGCAGAGCGGAAGGATCAGCATAGACATTCAATAAATAAAGGTTTGTGGTCTGTTCAAGTTCTTTTGAATTATGCTTGCTGAAATGTAGCACATCAAGAAAAAAAAAAGAAGAAGAAAAACAAGGGAAAAAAGCTTGTGAAATGTATGCTGTATACTAAGTCTCTAACAGTTGTTTCTGTTTTTGAAGTTAGTCTAACTTGCAAATTTCTTTATGGAGTTTATCTTTCTGTCCTGCAATGCGATGCCAAATGTTATGTTGATATATTAGTATATTACCATAGTTTTGTTGAGTTGAGTTTGAGACCTTAATGGTTCTTTTGTAAATGCTGATGTTCATTTTTATTGACAAGCATTATACTTTTTCTGCCCTATTGTGGGTGTTGAGTGAGTACTTTATTGTTCTTTGCCTGGTTGCATCAGAGTGGCTCAAACCCTTGGATGTTGCTGATATTGTTGAAGAAGATGAGGAGGCTTTTCTGAGGAGCTCTTCTCAAGATTTATCTGCTGTTAGGGTCTTCAACTCCACTATATATGATGTTGAAGGCAATGTGGAACAAGAAATATTTGGTGTCGATGAGCAGTTGAAAGACTCTTGTCTTTCTGCTCAGCCAATGAAGGAAATATAACCATTGATATGTTTCAGGTCAACGCTCTCCACTATGTTCTAATTTTTATCCCCTTGATCAGCAAGACTGGGAGAATGCAATTAATTGGGGAAATTCACCCACTGCAAGTCATGGTTGTTCAGATAGTTGTGTGGTGTCTGAACTTGATGTCGAAGTGCCTAATGATGCTGAATTTGAAAAAAGATCTCAGCATAGAAATGCTGAGACTGATGAGAATGATTGTAATTTGCTGGGTGATCATATTTTGGTGGAGCCATTTGGTTCCCGAAATTTTTCAGATTCATTATGCAATCAGTCAGCAGAAAAGAGTTATCATCCTCAATTACTGAGGTTAGAGTCTCTTTCCAAAAAGGATGGTTTGCATTCTGAAGAAGTTGAGGCTGAGAATGGGACAGCAGAAGTTTGCAAAGGTGATGTTTTGCGGCGTTTTATGAAACTTTCTTTGCAGAACAAGGAATTGTTAGAAGGGTCTTGGTTGGATCAGATTATTTGGGATCCAGATGAAGCTATTCCAAAGCCAAAGCTGATCCTTGACCTACAAGACGATCAAATGCTCTTTGAAGTTTTAGATAACAAGGATGGCGAGCACCTTCGCTGTCATGCTGGTGCTATGGTGATAACTCGTTCTTCAAAATCTTCCAAGGAAGACTCTCTAGATCTTCATAGCCAAGGATCATCTGCCAGTCGATTTAACATTTCTAATGACAAATATTATTCGAATCGAAAATCCTCCCAGCAAGCCAAATCCCACGCTAAAAAGCATGCTTTTCTTGGTATAAAAGTCATGCATTCTGTACCTGCTTTAAAACTGCAAACCATGAAGCCAAAGTTGAGCAAGTAAGAACAAGCTCCCTTTCCTTGGTTGTGGTCTTGCAATATACTCTACACAAGCAACAACTTTTTCATTTTATCAAAGTATAAGAAATATGTTGGTAGTTTCTTTAATTCTTTAATTCTTTAATTTTTTAATGGCATGAAGTAATTTATTTTCTATTCATTAAAACCAACAAGTGGAATGTATTAGTTGTTCTTTACAAGTGATTTGTTAAATTATTTAGAATTATTTTTGCAAGTAGGCCTTCCCTTTTGTTCCTGGTCCTTATTTTTGTGTAAGCCAATGTAATAAGTTCTGATGTGTTTGCTGATAATTTTACATCTTTCTTCTGTATATACCCAAGAAGCGAGGCCATCTGACAGGCAGTTAAGTTGCTAACTAACAATGAAAAAATTATATTGATTATGGCAAGGCAAGGAGGAAAATCCAGTAATCATGTTCTACCTATATATGAGTGTGACTATCAAGTCATCCATTTCTCAACTATAAATATTGTAATGTCGGCCTTGAAATTGTTTTAAGTCCTTTATGTAGATTCAAACTTCAAAGCATTCAAGGGCTCCATCTCGCAGATCAACCGCATGTCAGTCTGATTGACCTTTAGAAAGCATCTTCAGTTATTTTTTCTCAGAATATCTATATTCAGAAAGCTGACTTTTACTAATTTATTGTTTCAAAGGTTCATGATTATAGTAAGGTGCATTTCAGTTATGTAACTATGTTGGACACTAGTTAACATGGGAACAATTCTGCTTAAACTAAGCATTTAATACTGCTGTTGCATCTGGATCAGGCCGTGTATTGCCCTTTCGACTACTAAACACTAAGATGATATGGGCCTGACAAATTCTTATTTTCGATGACTATCTAGCTTGGCAATCCAACAGATTCTCTGTTGTATTCTTATGGGATATGTTTTTCATAATTTTCCATATTTGTTGGAACCTGAGCAAATAAGTAAGAATTGTGTTTGACTTCCATTTTAAGACCCTTCTTGGGGCTAGAGCTTCTGCAGCTCTGCCTTTTGTTAGAATGTTCCCATGTGAGTTGCATCTCTTGAAGATTAGATTTCAATACTAAATTGAAGCTTTGAGTACATGTGCAGTTAAAAAGGTTATAAATGCCAACCCATGCCAGTCCATGCTGGCTAACATGCACTGTGCTGGCCACTACCAGGACCAGCACTGGGTTGGCATGGGACTGTTGAATCATATTCTTAATTTATTTATACAAATACTTTTCGTTAGACTTAAAGCTCTTTTAATATCGTTTTTCAGCATATGTCACCGTGTGCATTGACATGGTGCTTCGCATGCCAGCCAGTACTGTGCACTCTCACTGGCACTGATGCATGGAACCTTGATCACGTGTATAGTATTTTGATAGCTGAAGGAGGCTGAGCCATTCTTCACAAGTTCTAGTCTCTTGAACTTCTAGCATCTGCTGATACTTATAAGTTATTATAACTTTAGATGCCTGTTAATTGACTTAATATAGAGCTGTTATGCGTTCTATGTATTGCTGGATATTCACCTAGAACTGTTTACAATTGTTAATATATTATTTTATCACCAAATTTCTCATTTCTTAGTCAATTTAATGAACCATCTACTTGCAGTAGTATGTTGGTCATCAAGGAGTTATATTTGTTATGGTTTCTTATTGCATGCGTTTGTTTCATCTAATGAAATTTCAAATGCAAAGAAGGCTTTCATTTCTGTTGATATTTGACTTTCAACTAGTGGATGCAGTACTACATGTGGTCAGATAAAAACAATCTTCTTTATTTATTTTTGTCATAGTAGGTACTTCCATTTGTTTAAGTACTAATATTAGACACGTACAGTAATTTCTTGTGAATTGTCATCAGCTGCTCAAGTTCTGTTACTAATGGTTTTGCAGTAAGGAAATCGCCAACTTTCATAGACCCAAAGCCTTATGGTACCCTCATGATAACAAAGTTGCTGCTACGATACAAGGAGCACCTTGCACCCATGGACCCATGAAAATAATATTAATGAGTGTGGGAGGGAAAGGAAGGGAACTAAGCTTACTGTCAATGCTGAGGAAACTTTGTCATCTTTCAAACGGCGGGCATCTAAGAAGTTAGGTTTGTCCAGTTGGCATAACCTTATTAAACTAATCATTTTCTTCTTTTCATTTCCTTTTTATTGGCTAAGCTCTATTAAACCCATTATCCTGAAAACTGCACCAGTTCATGTCCACAAACTAACTTATGGGTTGAAGTTCCTTTAGATGCTGAGAAAAATTTCTGGCTAATAACTTCATTTGATGTCACTTTTTTTTCCTAATGAAAATCACTCGTGTTATCCATGCAGATTTCAAGCTGTCAGAGAAGGTTAAAGTATATTATTCTGGAAGGGAGCTTGAGGACAAAATGTCTCTCGCAGAACAACAGGTGCGACCAAATTCTATGCTTCAACTTGTGCGTACAAGAATCCATGTGTGGCCACGGGCCCAAAAGTTGCCTGGTGAGAATAAGCCTCTGCGGCCTCCTGGGGCATTTAAGAAGAAATCTGAGCTATCTGTTAAAGATGGACATGTGTTTCTCATGGAGTAAGAGGCCCATCCCTTTTACTTTTACCGTTTAGCTCAATTTTCTCTCATGCATCCTATTACTTTTGAGTCTTCTTATATGCTGCACTAATTTTATTCATTTTAAGCATGTTGGTCCAAACATGTCTTTTGCTTGTTAGTTGTATATTTGCAGCACATACTCAAGCAGTTAACAAATGAAAAGTTTGGAGATTTGAGTTCAGTTTGAACTTCAATGCATGCATCAAAACTTCCATTGATTTGAGCAGTGCATGGTTAAACAATCTTCACTAGATGTATTAAGAGTCTAAGACCTCCCATAAATGCACCTTTTCCAATTAATGGCTGGCTTGTTTTGCTTGTTGATGTCTGATCAAAGTTAATTTCAGGCTATTTGGATGAGCCCCAGACTGATGACTCTCTGTGGCATTAGTCATGTTTCAGTCAATGCATGCCATGCCTATCACATTATTGGCTGAACTTGCATTCAATTCATCTGTCCTTATAAATATCTTGCATGTATTATGAGAGCTAACCTATTTAAGGCTGAAATCATTCACATCTTTACCTGCTGAGTTATCACATTAAGCTGAGTTGAAGTCTTCACCTTTTTGCCACATTGGTTACTTATGCTAGAACTTGATAAATCTGCACGTACTATGGGATCTAGTGAGCTTCCTTTTCTGTCACTGTAATATTTGATTATGTAAATGGATTTTTTTTTTGTTACTAGTAGTATGTGCACATTGTGTTGCCCTCTTCTGATGTGAGTTCAAGCTAGGAGCATTATTGAGAAAATTCAGAATAGGATGTTATGTTCTATTTAATAAGTTACACACTGGTGAGGCCATGTCAGCCAAAATTTGGACTGTGATTTTTTTGTTTTCAGTGGCCGCATTAAAAGAATAGAGTCCAATAAGTGTTAAGATCTTTGCTTATGGGTTTTGCTAGCATTAGTTTGAATTCTGTTTGCCATTTGATAACTTTGTTATACTATCATGGGCATGGTTTGCCATACCGTGCCGAACCGGCCGGTACACCCC
>KE504709.1:1647707-1667762 GCA_000441515.1 Elaeis oleifera | reverse complement strand
CTCTCAATGTCTCTTTTTTTCTTCCGGTTCGGATCGTCGGTTCGGTACGGTATGAAACCGTACCGAACCATACCGCCGGTCGGCCGAAACGGCCGGCGGTACCGGTTCAGCAAACCTTGATCATGGGTGTGATTAATGGGTTGTATGATAGTTTAAGATTCCACAATTAGCCATTCTGATGAAGTTCTGTAACTTTAACGAGTTACAACAGGAATACACAACTCAATTATTTGTTTATACTTGGGTGAAGGTTGGCTGGATGTCTAGCTGCTTTAGTGCAAAATATCTGATGTAATCTTTTTAGATGGTGGCTTTCTCATTAGATGTAAAAGCTGAACATTAAATAAATGATTTTAATTGAAGAATTATTGGTGTGTTTCCAGGTTCCTTTTAAAGGTGCCATTCCATTGAGGACACTTTTAGTAAACTATGACATGAAGTTCTTGCTAAAGTAGAATGACGTAGTGGTGGACATCAGGTTGGTTGAGCTGGGCCAAGGGTGTATCTTGGTGCAAGCTCAGTCTGACCTGAGTTGGCCTGCACTACTCCATTCGAAGCATGCGTAGACTAGCAAAACTAAAATTTAGCTGAACATGGGCCATCTCAAGAACTTCCCTGCATGGGCCAAGACACATTTGTTATAGTCCTCAGAAAATTGTTAATGACTTGTATCTGTAGATTTATCTAATATCTATGATATGGAAATTATACGTTATGTATTTTAATTCTACTATGCTAGGTGGACACAAGTTTTGCGAGAATTTTCAGTCTAGGCTTATACCAATTGTTAGGTAAATCTAGTTCACTTGAAAATTAAGGGCACATTTCGTTTGCAACTGGAATCTGAATCGGAATCAGAATTGGAATGGATTGGAATGGGAAACGAAATGGCCATATTCCTGGTGCATTTGGTATGTGACTGGAATTGGAATCGGAATCAAAGTGAGATTTGAATACCAAAGGAGAGTCTAGATTCGATTTTGGGGGATTTGGGCATTCTCATTTACCCTCCTAGGGATGGCAATGGGTAGGTACCCGCTATCCGAACCCATTTACAATCTTGCTGCTTGAACCCGTTCGAAACCTGATTACAAATTAACCAAAATCCCAAACCTTCCTGTTTAAAATTAGTATACCCGTTGGGTACCTGAACCCACCCGATTCCCTTTATTCGGGTCAGGTTATTCGTGTATCCGAACCCAATAAACAATGAGCCTTGAGTCTTTGTCTCTCTCATTTTGTGGTGGCTGGTGCAACCTACCATGACACACATTGCTCTTGGAGTTGAATAGCGTGAGAAAGGCCTTGTTCATGCATCCACATGACAATTCAGAAAGGTGGAACTTAGCCTATTGCAAGTCTCACACCATGGATTTGGTATCATATTATTATGAGAAGAGAAATCCACAAATTGAAAATTTTGTAGCCAAACAAGAATCCTTTCGATCAAAAATCCCCTAAACCCCACAAAATATCATGCTTCTACCGAGATTAAGCTTTCAAAGCCTCAAGGGACCAACTCAGGCCACCACAACTCTCACAAAATCCCGCATGTTCAAGGAAAACCCAACCGGAATCTAAGAAACCCCTCCGATCTCCCTTAGGTGATATCCTTCCCCACATATCTCCGAAAAAAAGAGAAACCCCTCTGGTGCTCTCGACCGATCTCCCTTTGGTGCTCTCTTTCCCACAAATCTCTGAAGAAAGAGAATGAAATGAAAAGAAAAGTAGTGAAAGAAAAAAGTGATGAATCTATGTGGGAAGAGGTCTTATCTTTCAATTGTTTCCATTTTCCCCTTGTTTTCCCCTGATTTTTCCTCTGTTTTTTCTGTCCTCATGGGTCTCAATCGGGTGGGAGGTTGGAAGCAGCCGAATAGGGAAGCTTAGATGATGGCTAGGGTTTTGTGTTGGTATTTATATATAATCGGGTTCGGGTTGTGGGTAGTTGAGGGGCAAATCCCAAACTAGGCTTAAGACCATTCGGGTTTAATTTAATACCAAACCCATCTAAAACCTTATAGAGTATTGCTAAATGGATCCTATTAGGGTTTGGGATGGGTCAGGTACCTGAAGTACCCGCCTAACTGCCATTCCTCCTCCCTTGGAATTGGATCAAAATGGGACTCCACAACACACCCCCTCCCCCCCCAAAAAAAAACCAAATGGCTAGGATGGAGTCACTCATTTCCATTCACATTCTAGAGCCCAACTCCCCCTAACCAAATATGCCTTAAAATGCAAGCTGGTTAAATGGTTTGCCTTGCATGACCTGCATCCCTTGGTCATTGTAGATCCTCTAGTTATTTTGTAGTTATCCATTGGTCACTATTATTCGGAAAGAACCTCAATCCGTTCTTTGCTTCTTCATTGTTTTGTCATGGGCAAGGATTAAGGACCTAGTATGTCTCAAAGATACCATACTGTACCAAAGAGAGACTGCGCCTTGAGACCATTCAAGACCCATGTCTCTTTAGACCGGTATATCTTGGTTTGTCCCTATTGAATTGGGACAATTGTGTGTTGACACTTGGGATGGATCGGTGTCCTAGGACACCCATTTTTAAAAATTTTCATTTTTATTTTTTTCTCTTCATTGTTGTTTTTAATGGTTGTTTCGGTTTTGTCCAAGTACCATACTAACCTAGTCCCAATCTGGGATAGGCCTTGGTACCTGAATTTAAACCTCTTTGATAGGTTTTATACTTTGATTTCTATAATAGGATTTATCCCTATCCTTTCTATATATTAGTTTATTTAGTTACTCATGTATAAATTTAAGTTGTTTATGGTAATTTGCAACGTTCAATGTATCAGTGCGTACCATCTTGTACCAGATATACCATACCATACCATATCGTATTGGTACTAAACTAGTACTCCATACAAGAGGCATACCGCGTATCGATACACCAGTCTCTATTGATATTGTACTAACATCGTACTAGTATGGTATTGAAATCAATATTACAAATCTTGGTAATTTGTATTGCCTCCTCTTTACTTGATATACCACACTTGCTCCAAGTTACTCTAATTTTTCTTTGGTTTCCTTTTTGTCTTTTGTATTTTTCAATGTAATGCCTATAAAGTTGTCTATAGACATGAGACTATTATCTTAGCATTTTGACCTTTTATGTAGTATGAGAGAATTTTGATTTTGATTTTTTTTGTCAAATTGCTAAACTTATCTTCTTTTGTATGGTTACTAGGGTAATGGTTATGATTAATAATTTCAAGGGGAGCTTTGTATGTTACTTTCTATTCCTTTTTTTTTGTTTTTTGGCCTTTTTCTTTGTTTTTCCTTTCAATAAGTAGCAGATGCTCCTCTCATTTTGCATATTAGATTTTGCGGCTATGATTTCTATGAAATAAGTTATTAGTTAATATTGAAGATTATTATCAAGTCATTATTAGGCTGTTTCTCTTTTATGTTTCTTGTAAAGTAAAATTCATAATGCACATATTAGCTTCTAACCTTTTTCCCTTTAATACAGGTACTGTGAGGAGAGACCTTTGCTTCTAGGAAATGTTGGGATGGGAGCTAGACTATGTACTTATTACCAGAAAACTGCACCCAGTGATCAAACTGCTTCATCACTGCGAAATGGCAATGATGGACTAGGGACTGTGCTTACACTTGATCCTGCGGACAGATCTCCTTTTCTTGGAGATATAGGTCCTGGTTGCAGCCAGTCGTGTCTTGAAACAAACATGTACCGTGCACCTATATTTCCTCAAAAGTTGTCTTCAACAGACTATCTTTTGGTACGTTCAGCAAAAGGGATGCTTTCCCTTCGTCGCATTGATAAATTATATGTTGTTGGACAACAAGTAAGCATTCTTTCCCATTGACACATACCTTTTAATTGAGATCTTGAAAATTATATTTCACTCTAAATTCATAGCCAATCACTTTATTTCAAGATTTTTTAAATAATGATTAGTTTTTCACAACAATGTAGTTGCTCGTGAGAATACTCATCCTTATTATTGTTTAATCTACCTTCATTTACCATTTCAATGGTATTATCATGCTCTGCTTGCATATGTTTGTGCTTCTAGGATAGTTATTATGAGCTCTTGAATGCTATATTCATCACATTTCATATATTTGGAATGATTAAATTTACCATTGAGTGCGATGTAATTGTTTGCTTTTTTTTTGAAAGTCTTGGAAAGAACACAATTTCTAATGCTTAACAAATTCCGTAAAGGAGTTCATTATGAGAATGTGAAAATTGCAAAGGAGTATTTGCTATTTACATAAATAAAAGAAGATTGATGATATAAATTGGTGGTGACTATATATAATGAACTAATTGTAGATGATTGCTTATAGTCCTATAAGGTTGTTATCAAGGTTTGCAAAACTAATACTGGCTAACATACTACTCAAGAACCAGGTTGGTACGATATGGTATCAAACCATATTGGTCCGGTATTGCTAAACCCAAACCAGGTCCTCCCTCTGCTGTCGGCCCTTCTCCTTGACCATTTCCACCATGATTTGTTCTGGTGGACTTTTGCCTTTGTACTTGTCATCGATGTCATGGGTCCTCAAGCTAGAGAATGAAGAAAGAAGCAGAGGGCGGAGGACAAAACCCTAACCCTAGTGGAGATAGGGGGAGAGAGTTCTTGTGGAATGGTGGAAGACAGCCAAGGAGAGGATAGCGATTAAGACCCGAATTCGCAGACCTTTTTGTTGGGAAGGCCAGGGTTAGGTTTAGGTTGAGGCGAACTGGCCCAAACCAGGTCCTCCCTTGTTGCCGGCCTTTCTCCATGGCCATTACCACCACGATTTGTTCCAGCGGACCTCTGCTTTTGTGCTCGTCATCGATGTCATGGGTCCTGAAGCTAGAGAATGAAGAAGAGAAGTGGAGGGTGGAGGACAAAACCTAACCTAGTGGAGAGAGGGAGAGAAGTTGTTATGGAATGGTGGAAGATAGGCAAGGAGAGAATAGAGATTAAGAACCTAATCTGAAGACCTTTCTGTTTGGGAAAGGCTAGGTTCAGGTTTAGAATCTAGTTGAACCACTCTGAGCTGCTCAGAACCAAGTGGAACCACTTAGTTCTGAGTAGTTCAGAGTGGTTCCGCCACTATTGCAAACCAACATGCAAAACTGACCCCGTCCAATTGCAAAATGTATCATCCACCAACATATACAGGTGTTACATGGATTGCTGAAGTTTATGTAATGGCAAGAAGGAATACAATTGTAAAACATGTACAATATGTGGATATGGAATATGACTTGGGGTATATCTTTGGGTTAATATATGGTTTGTGTTGCTGCATTCAGATTGAAATTTTGTGCGTGTTCATTTTATCCTGCATCAATTCATAAGGTGGTTCATGCACATGAGTTTATTATAAATTCAAAATTGAATCAACCAATTCACATGCCCTAATTTTATATCAAACTTTGTTGTACATGTTACACTAGCTTAAGCTGCAAGTAAGAAAATTTATTGTATGTTGGTAAATGATTAACACCATTGCCCTTTGTTCTGCAATTAACAAAACCAACTAATGAATGAATTTAGAACTGTAGTTTCTTGATCTTTGAAGATTTGAGAACATATTACTTGAGGTCAAAAGTGAAAGTGAACAATGTCCTTGTTGTTACATTTTAGCCCCTAAATTTGTACGTCATATGATAATTATTATTTGATTTTGTTTCAAATATTTGTATATTTGTATTAGTATATTGAATCAAATAATCATTCAATCTTTATTCTGAATTTGAATTACCTCTGTCTTTGATTTGTTGTTTGGCTGAACTAATTCCTTTAGTGGATGATCTAGTGATGATGTAAGATTGGCATCAAGGGGAAGCCTTTCAGCTGTCTAATATATGGATGGCAACCAACATTGTGGCAACTTGTTGTAAATCATGTAGCAGAAGGCTTGTGTTACCTAGTACAAGATTTTTAGAATTTATAAAGCCGCAAAAATTGAAAGGCATGTCATTTATGATGTAAATGTATCAAGAGTGAAAATTAATATACACAAATGTGAAGTCTGTTTTCATGTTATGTTGGATCCCAATGCAATTGGTTTCTCATTCGAACTCATTGCTTTCAATGCTGCCATGCCAGTGCATTTCAATCTGCTTCCCAATCATAGCTTAACAATCTTAAAAAGAGGCACATGGGTAGGTGGTCGCTTCCGAAGTTTATACAAATGAAAATTAGTTATTTGTAACTTTATTTGCAGGTTTAGTTCTCCTCCATGATATAACAGTAGATTAACCAAACATTTTGTGATAAATTGAACCTCTCCAGTACCCCAGAGAATTTATTATGGTTGTTGTATATCTTATTTGTCTATGTTTGAATAAGTACAAGTGGAGCTTGAGCTGTCTCTTGTGAAACTGACTAAAATCTCTACATGCTACATGTTTCTATATGTGCTAATAAAATGTTTATTAGTTTTCTTGGTCACATAAAATGCTTATTAGTTAAGCAGTAAAAATGTTGTATATCTTTGCAACTCTTTGTTTTTGGGCTGTAACTTGCCCCTTGCTCTCATGTATAACTGGCCTATTTTGTTAGATTTCTTCTAAGGGTGCCACATCCACTCTAGGACTTCTTCACCTGTATTTGCGTTCGAGCATTTCTTCCCTCATTAAATTTAACATGCTCTCTAGCATGTTAAAATTGATGATTGTTTGAAAATACAATTCACTGTCTTATCCTCATTTTAGATATTTAAGTCATGCTTTCCTTTCTATATCTTAACAGAATGAGAATTTTATTTTGTGATGGGATGTATATCATATAAATGTTTCCTAGGATCTTTATGCCCTAATTTTTGGAGGTTTCTGTTTGATTGTTACTGTACTTCCACATCTGCTTTCAATAGAAGCGATTAAAATTTCAATCTCAAATCAGTGATAGGTGGACCTCTAACTAGTAATGGGCTGCAAAAGGTTATAACCATCCTGTTCCCCTACTGTTCATCTGCCTCTCCCTTTCTCCACCCCATTCTCTCTCCCCTACTTTGTTAGGATTGCAAGCTAAAATGTATCTTACTTTCTCTTTGACATTCATTACTTGCTCTCTCATCTTTTCTTATCATTCAAAGGCATGTTGATGTTGAGTTAATTATGCTTGGTTTGGTACCATTTGCATCTCTTAAAAAGTACCCATTTTTTGAATATACTAAGTCACTTTACAACAATTTTGCAAGCTAATCACAGTGCCTGACAAATTGTTCATACACTTCCGCTGTTGTGGGCTGGATGAGCTCAACCATTTTAAATCACATATATTTAGACATACAATCTGTCTGAGCATTTGCAATAGTTGGTCATACATGCATGATCTAATTATTAACTCAAAAGGTGCAAAAGATGACAGAAGAAGGTATAAGTAGCTGGTGTGAAAAGTATCATATATTCCACTTTGGGCTGGTTGGATTCATTATTGGAATGTTCTCTCTGTCTCCCTTATCTATGTAGATTGGTTTCTTTTCTTAACCGTGTCAGGATGTGTATGAAACTTCTGTTTATGAGTAAGAAGAAGAGAAGCTTTAGTCTTATATCAGGTTTTTATATGGCTTTATGTTATTGTTTCTTTTATCTTTCATTAATTCAAAATATTGGCTCTCTGCAGGAGCCTCACATGGAAGTACTTTCCCCTGGATCAAAAAATGTGCAGACATATCTTGCAAACAGGATGTTAGTACATGTGTACCGCGAGTTTCGTGCTAATGAGAAGCCTGACTTCCTTCATCATATTCGAGCAGATGAGTTGGCTGCTCTGTTTCCAAGCCTAACAGATGCGTTTGTACGCAAACGCTTGAAACATTGTGCAGTTTTAAAGGTCAGGTTCATTCATACGAGGGTTGCAAATTGTGTTCACAATACTTTGTTAAGTGGTATCTTATTTGATCTGTTGTCTGCTTGGCTTTCACTATTGTACTGTGGAAAACCATATTTTCGTACAATCCTTGATTTTAAACATTGCATTATGAATAATTCATCTTTATTCTGAGTTTATGACTTATCTGAAAAATTACCCTATATAAAATTTCTCAGAAAGGGACAAATGGACAGTTAATTTGGGGAAGAAGACGTGATTTTCGCGTTCCATCAGAGGAAGAATTGAGAAGGATGTTGATGCCGGAGAATGTAAGTTGTTTGTCTTATCTTTTTGTGAGTGCAGCTGAGTGGCTGCATCTTGATTAAACTTCATCGCAATCATGTAAATGGAAATTTATATGTTCTAGTGTCCAGAGGATCAAACTCCCTTTTATTTTTTACTATCTTAATTATCTGAGGATGGTACGTTAACTTAAATGCGACCACGACATGTGCATCTTAACCTTAGATACATGCATTGCTATAATGAAAGTTTTACCAGGCAAGTTCTATGAATGTACTACTGTGTAAGCTGTCTGTTACTTAAATCTATGTAACATAGTGTCATTTTTTTGTGCTATCTTCATCATTTAAGAAATTGATACGACCCTACTCTGCAAGACCAGTATGTGTCTTTATTTTCTTGTGGCCTACCTGTGATGTGGTTTATTTTTAGATTAGACCATCTACTCTTTCATACTAGTAGCTATACTCTTTTCTTTATTGGTTATTGTAGTTTGCATAAATTATATTCTGTTATTGATCGCATTCTATTATCAGGTTTGCTCATATGAGAGTATGCAAGCTGGACTCTACCGGCTTAAACGATTGGGAATTAGTAGGCTTACTCAAAATATTGGTCTCTCTTCTGTAATTAACCAGCTTCCTTATGAAGCTATTCTTTAGCTGCTGCATCGCACATTGAGCGGGAATTGCAGATAACTCCATGGAATCTTACTAGCAATTTTGTTGCTTGTACAAATCAGGTTGGTTACTCTATATGACATAACTGAATAACTTCTAATAAAACAGCTGGAGTTATTTCTATTTTTGACCTGTAATTTCTTGTGTTACTGGTAGTGCTTGAATCCTCTGCATTTTGTTCCTGAAATCATGTAATTGGCTTGTCCTACCTTGTTAAAATGTGAATATTATTGACAAGTAAAAGGTGGTTATTCAGTAGCCATCGCAGGTTTCATTACTTTTTTACCATTCTGTCATTTCATAACTCAAAGGATAGTGAATGATCGATTCACCATTGAGAGCATTAATGCCAAAAGGAGGAATATTGTGGTGTTATAACAGTGGCAGATCAAACAAGAACTTGATGAGGAAAAAAAAAAGAAAGAGAAAATTTTTCCAAATCCGAAGCCCACCTTAATCCATTTCTTTTCTGAGGGTCTTGCAACATAGGTTCCCTCATTCCCATAGCTTCTCCATTAATGGTTAGGCTTGAACTCTGCAATGGAGCTCCCAACGGGAGTCGTCTCGTGCCCCTAAGTATTCTTTACCTACCCATTTGTTTCGGTTTTGGGTACAGGTACCCTTTTGTTGAAGGTCGTTCGATCTTTTCGTGGGAGTATGGAATGGGTTACTTCAGCACCGTAGCGCCTGGTACTTGGGCATTGGCTCGAGGTATTTCTTTCCCTTCTTACCTTGAAAAGCAGGGTCACCATGAAAGCCCGATCTAGCAATATCGCGTGAGTGAAGAAGGGCAATGCCGCTTGTAAAACTCTTTCATCGAGTATGCGATCATGACAGGCAGAATCTATCAACTGCCACAAAGGCCCAGTAGACGCTGCTTTTATGCAGAAAAATATGAACACGAAAATTAATAACATTACTTAATTTATAGGGCTGTTCGCCTTAGAAGAAGTCTGGCTCCCGTTCTTTCTATACTCAAAAAACAGTGTTTACAAAGGCGATATCATGATAAGATTAATAAGATATTTTGCTAAATGCTGCAATTTTCAGATACTTGTTAGTTCAGCTTGAATATGGTTAAAAATGTTACTACAGTCTGTATTTGAGAACTGTCTTACGATTCAGATCCTACAATGGCTTAATTTAACCTAAGAACTTTCTTAGGTTTTTTGGTTCTTATTTGAATTTATCATTGGATTACCATTAATTTTGAGAAAATATCGAGCACTCCTAGCTGGCTATTTGCTGATGACATGAAATCAGTAATACTTGTCAGTGTTAACCTTGACCTTCATAACAAGCCTTGTCATATGTTTTCCACTTCATCATCTAGAATAGATCTACTAAAGTTTGGTAACATATTATAGTTGGCTCGAAAGCTCATGCCATTTCTCTAGCATGGTGCCACATTGCTAGCCATTACAACTTTGGGCAAGGGAAGGGACTTCTGGCTGTTTTAGATGTCTGTTTATACGGGCTTGTGAGGTATTCTGAATTTTGCATTTTAAGGAAAGATATTGAACATCTGTATGAAATATTTGGTGCTTGGTTTTTAGGAGATCTATTTTACTTGTAGAATCCATAAGGAGTTCATCAAAAGCCTGCTAGGGTTGGATGGAATCTTTGAGCATGATTTATTTAGAAGAAACAAGATTTCTATTGGACAGTTTAGCCTTACCTATCTCCATCTCTCTCTCTCTCTCTCTCTCTCATCTCTTCTGTTATTTTGGTATATGATATTTAATTTAATATCTGCATACACTGTTTTCTGAAATTTAGTTACACATCAATTATAAACCCTCTTTTGTTTAGCCTACAATCCTTTTGAACAAGGTTTTATGTTCACCGGTACTTGAGCAGGGTCGAGAAATATTGAGCGCTTGGAATTACGGGTGTTGGTGATCCGTCTGGTCGTGGACTGGGTTTTAGCTATGTCCGTGTAACTCCCAAGGCTCCTATTTCAAATGCAGTGGTGAAAAAGAAGGCAGCTGCTGCACGGGGTGGTCCGTCAGTCACTGGAACTGATGCTGATCTCCGCAGATTAAGCATGGATGCAGCACGTGAGGTATTACCAGTTCTAGATGTGCTAGTCTTTGTGATTCCTAGAACAACTTTCTGTATTATGTCTCTGTAGAAAAAGCCTGTGCTGGAGCTGGCTATTATACAGTGCATCTATTTTTCAAAGCAGTGGATTCTTAGTTAAGCATGCTGCGGGAAATTGTTCTTGGTTGATCATCTTGTTAATTTCTTGAAGCATGTGATGACAAAGTGGGGTAATTTGCTTTGTGAACTTAGATATGTTAAAATCTTGTAACTTGAATATTTTGGAAGACTGAAAATATGCTGTGACATTGTATAAATGATTTATATGAGATTATTTAGGGTTTTGTTGCTCCAGTGAGTCTAACGCAGCCATAATGTAATCAAATTGTTTTTTGTCATGAAACTGCAGATCCTCCTGAGTCAAACTAAGATATTTTATTCTCGTAGCTATGGTACATGATATTGTCTTGGTCCTTGGAGCATCATGACTGTGATATGTATTGAGTGATTTATTGGTGCTAAGCTGTATGTGGAGAAAAACAATATGGAGATTGGAGAAAGACAGTACTTGTAATGAAATCTACTTAAGATATGGATAGAATCTTATCTACCATGTCAAGATGTTTCTGACATTAGTTTTATGTATTATTGTTAAAAACTCCTAAGTAACCTTGCAACTTTTCAGAACTTTGCCCCACACATTACTTAACATTAGTCATGTTGTTGTTTGTGCCTTATGTCATCCAACTTTTATTGTTTCATATTATTATCATTCTTAAGAGCATCCTTTCTAACCAATTATTCTTTTGTTAATTACTATGTTATTTATGATGTCGGTTAGTCTGAGTTTCATAATCATCAGGTGTCCAATGTCTACTTTAAATATCAGATGATGTCTCTGATATATGGGAATCATCATGCATGATCAAGGGAAGAAGAGGAAAGCAGAGAAAATGAAAGAGATGAAAATAACAAGTTCAGATTAGTGCCATTCTGTTTCATCAATTCTAACCAGCTCTTTGACTTGCAATACAAGTAATTGAAAAATTGAGGTGGAAAAATATAATACATCACTTCTCCATTATAATTAATCAATTAAAACCCCACATGATGCAAGCTCTTGGAGCATATTTCTCTATGCCTTGGCTTGAATAAGCATTGATTAAATGGATATTTCCTGGCCTTTTGGTGAACATGTTATCCAACCGATCAGATGTAACTGATAAAAATTATTTGCTCGCAGTTTTAATGGATGGATATAAAAAATTTGGAATTACCAATAAGTACTATTTATAGTGCACGTGCTTACGCACTTGAATCTGAAAAGTGAAAATCTGTAATTTAGGCTAGATGTAAACTAGACAAGTCATAGTAAAATAAGAAAATAATAAGAAATTATTCTCTAATATCAAAAAATTACGCCATGTGCTGTTTGGCTGATGAATTTTATGACATAGCTATATGTTTTGTTACCAGATCCAGTTGGATTGCAACTGAGATTGGGTTTCTTTTCTCCTGAGATATTCTGTATAGGGCAGGACATAAATTTCTGATAATGTGTTCCGACTTATCATCTAATTTGCAACTTATTTGCTGTTATATTACTAATTTATTATGAGAAAATTTAACATGAACTCAAGTGGCAATATGCAACTCATTTTAAACTTGTACCTCTTACTTTCTCAGGTGGACCAAGTATTTAAGGATACCATGTATATAGTGTTAAAAGTCTGATTCCCAGTAGGAGAAAAGTCTGGACCCCACGAATCAATGGAGTAGGATTCAAGGAGTTAGTGAAGAGGGTGTGTAGTTTCAGCAATCTCAAGACTGTTTTAGTCAATTATCCTTTTCTTAAGTTATGCATAAAAGTTTGGACAATAATCTACCATGCAGTAAGTTTGCTCAGAAAGAGGAAAAAAAAAGGCATATTAAGTCATAGAAACATGTCCCAGTCCTAGTGGCTGGAGCCCAAAGTCTAGATCTCTAGATACTCTAGATCTTAGAGTTCTATTGTAAGATTTACTAAGACTCATATTAGGTCATGTGAGATCAGAAGAGAGGGTGAAGCATGGCATAGTGGGTGGGGGCAACTCATAGTAATGTATAATCTATAAAATCAACCAATCAGTCCCATGAATGAATATAAGGTTTTACATAGAAGGCCACTATATTGCACTCATTTGGAGCCCTTCAAAGCAGACTGGTTTTTCCATGATAGGTAGAACATGACCAAAGAGTATAGATAGGGAGAGAAGAAGAGATGATGCATCGAAAGGTGAAGTTTATGTTGGAAGTTGACTTGGTTTCTAGGAGTTTTTAATAAGCTTGGAAGTGTGAACAGGTCAGGTCAGGATTGAGTATCCTGATTCTTCCCAATCTCTCCATGTTGAGATGTATGAAAATTTTACATATATCAAAAAAAATGTCTGCATTTTAGATGTATTCTGATCTGTCAAAAGTAAAACATTATAGGGATATTTCGGTAGGCAGGTATTTTAAGAATATTAAAGTTTTTACATCGCACACTGGCACAACTATATAGTTTTAGAGATAATCTTGTCATCCGAAAGAAAAGCAAACAACAATAATATTGAAGTGTTGAAGCCATGGAAATTAAGGAGTCAAATGTTCATTACTAAAACCAAATGAGTCACTACTATCCCATATCTAATCCGGGGAAGATTATAGGAGGTATTAGCACTACAAATTTGCTTTGCAGACACCAAGCAGGTGGTGGTAAGGAGAAAGATATATGTACCAGCCACATAATCAGAAACCTGAAGTTCATAAACAATGATGCTAGGAGATGAAAATGCATAATCATAATCCTTATATTCACAAGGGTAATTGCCATTTGGGTTGTTGAGACTTGAGAGCTAGAAGACATGTTCATTTGATATTTTGTGTAAGGCATGCCTTTCAAGCACTGAAGTCACAGCATGATGTTTTCTCCACTTGAGTTGGAGTCGGAGGTAGTGCTGGAGTAAGGTTTATTGAATGAAGACATCATTGTATATTTAATAAGCATAAGCTTGGCAACTTTTGTTCACCCCACAGATTATGTCTTATGATCTGTAAGTCCAGTATGCAAATGTATACCATTAATACAGCCTCAGCCACGTGGACCCTGGCATCCCCTATCCATATCATCAACAGTGCCATCTGCACTGCCATGATATTTTGTCCTTAAAGGGGAAATATAGCACCTCAATACCAGACATGTACTGAAAGGAGGTGTCAGTGCCTGTGCTTGGTATTAACCCCTAGCTTGTTCTTAAACATATTTGCAATGAAAATGGTCTTTTGCGTTAGTAATTTGCATTCTATTATTATGCTATCAATAATTGCCATCTGTAGGTTCTCTTGAAGTTCAAAGTTCCGGAAGAGCGAATTGATAAGTTAACCAGGTGGCATCGGATTGCTATGGTACGCAAGCTTTCAAGTGAGCAAGCTGCATCAGGAGTTAAAGTTGATGCAATGACCCTCAGTAAGTTTGCACGTGGACAGAGGATGTCATTTCTTCAGCTTCAACAGCAAACTAGAGAAAAATGCCAGGAAATTTGGGATCGACAAGTTCAGAGTCTTTCAGCTGCTGATGTTGATGAAAATGATAGTGACTCTGAAGCAAATAGTGATCTTGATTCATTTGCTGGGGATCTTGAGAATTTGCTAGATGCAGAAGAGTGTGAAGAAGATGATGGCAACACAGATTTGAGAGGTGATAAAGCAGAGGGTGTTAGAGGTCTTAAAATGAGAAGATGCCCATCTCAAGCTCAAACTGAAGAGGAAATTGAAGATGATGAGGCAGAAGCTGTCATTATACGCAGATTGCTTGAAGGTACAAAACAATGTAATTCAGATTTCCAATTTCTACTGCATGGTCATATTACTGACCTCTAGACTCCATGTTTGCAACATTGATTTCCCTGAAGTAATCCTAGACTTTGGTATCTACTATAATTTCATCTGTTCTTTTTTTTTTTCCTGTCAGCTGTAAAATCCTAGTTTTGTAAGATGCAAATATTATTATGAATCTGTTGGCAAGAAACTAGTATTTGATTTAACAGACATAATCTGAAGTTAATATTTTTAGTTAGGTGATATAATTGGTTACTACAGTATGTTTTTAAATTAGTCACTCGTTGATTGCATAAGAATGAATCTTTAGATTGCAAAAGTTGTTGCTTGCTAGTAAAAAAGGATTGTTACATTAGTCTAGCAACATGCGAAGTTGAAAACTATGTGAAAATAAGCATGAGTCTTGTGTCACAAGACGACATCTTGGAAGTTGATTATGAGCACTATAGGGCATAAGCAAGGGCTTCGTTAGAAGTATGTCTCTTGTACATGCTAAGTGTAGAAGTAACATGAGTTGTGGGTCAAACATGGGAAAATCTATGCCTTCTATCAAATTCCATTTTCCACAGGTTTATATTATCACATATTTCAGGTAGCCACATATCCAAAGGTCAAATGACAGTTTCTTCTATCTATTGACAGTATCAGCACTACTTGTTTGAAAGACTCACTAGATTACATGCAACATTAAGGATCATACATACTATGATTTCCAGCGCACATTCTTCTCATAATTGCAGTGACACTGACTAAATTACATGCCAGTACCACAGAACTACAGAAGAATATGGAGTGGCTGGTATGAACTTGCAAGTACTCTGTGGAAACTTGAATGGTTTTCAATGTTGTGGCTGTGTTGGTAAGGACATGCCTCTTGATGATGATAATGCATGAAGTTTGAAAATTTATGGAGAAAATAAAGAATCCATGGACTGAAAGAACATAAGAATTGTTGTTAGTTTGGTTGTGTATCAAAAGACCAAGTATATGTTTTAAATTCTATATTATATTTTAACATTTGTTTATATTGATTCAGATAATTGTGTGCCTCCAAAGACCTATGGTTTGCAAGAGTAAAATGACAAAACATATGCAAGATTTGTTATGCTCTCTCTCTATTGGGTTCATGTGGCTGGGTGTGCAGTATGTGCTTGCACAAGATATCATATCTTCTCACATATAAATGTAGAAGTTAGACCATTAGAAATCCAAAATTGTTTAAATTGTGTTACACTTAAAATATTAATGCTACCAAGCCAAAGTATAATGCCAATTACCTACTAATACTTAGGTATTGTGTTGGCATGAGCAGTGTCCCAACATTCGAGGTGTCAGGACAGGGCACCATCCTAAGTTCAAAATGGGACATGATGGGATGGGGATGGGGACCATATGGGACATCCACTGTCTTGAGCTTTGGGATGCGGTTGCATAATGTTCCACAGAAAACCATGATAGTCCATTCCACAGGATTTGAATCATTGGGCATGAGTGACATGTTAAGCCAAAACCCTTAAAGAAATAGTCAAACACCTTTATTCAAATGAAAGTATCAGTTGTTAACAAGGTTTGCCATAGTGATCGTATCATCATACTGTATCGTACCAAACCGGTAGCTGTATAGTACTATATCGTATATTGATACTATAATAGGATGGTACTAGTTTAGTACTGGGATGGTGAACGATGCTTCTTACCATAAAATGGAAATACCAGAAAAGAGATTTTAACAGGTGTCACAATGACTTGGTAGGTGCCAATGTTGTCTGACTTTGTTTGACAAGGATAGAACTTGAAACTATGGATGCAAGAAACATTCCATAACTAGATGCGATGAGACACATAAATGGGGTTTATGGTGTCAAATACGAGCAGAATTTTGAGGTAGACATCTAAATTGATGAATTAAAAGATAGAAACCCTAGTTGACAAGAATGAATATAAATAATGGTTAGGGACTTATAATGGTAACATAAGGTGGAGATGATAAATATAGAGGTCGAGAAAGGCTTACAACTAGGTGGCAATGATTGAAATCCTGTAGGCAGGGTCATCCCACTTATTCCATTGAACAGGGTGTGCTGCATCCTAACACAGGATGGTGGATGTCCTGTTGCATCTTGACACTCAAGATGGTGCCTTGTTCCAACACTGAGGACGGTGGGATGTCGTGCTGTCCCAAGAGGACTTAAATCCTCGAGGCAAAGGAACGTTTCTGTCCTAAGAGTAGACTGCTTATGCTTTCAAATTCAATATCTCAAGATTAAAAAAAAAAAAAAACAGTTTTGCTGGGTTTGGCATGATAGTGTTTCCCACCAAGGTTTTACATCCCAATACCGGGACTTTTATTGGTCTGGGGCAGGTCAAGGGACAATGTTGTCTCATCATGCTTGGATGCTTTGATATCCCAGTGAATCACTTGAACACTAATTTATTTTATTTATTTTTATTTTTTAGTTGTTTGTTATTTTTAATAAATGTTTTTAGAAGGTTATCATAGGTTTTTGCCTTATTTTAGGACTATGGTAGATTTTTTAGTTCACATGATTGAGTTACTGCCATCAATAACCAATGCTTTGGAAAAAAAAAAACTACCGTAACCTTTCCTTCTTCATTCTTCCTCTTCTTTCTCTCTTTTACTTCTTCTTTCTCTTGATGTGCGAAAACAGGACATAGAGATTCAGTTTTATTCTTTTCACTATGTCCTGGCTCTATCGCAGTTGATGCTGATTGACCTGGTCACAAACCCACTTTCCTCCAGCTGTTACCTATTGGGACAGTCCATGACGCACTGATTCATATTGGACCAAATTCTCATAGTTGTCCTAGGACCTGATTTCTGACCGGTTTCATCTAGGATGGTCACGATGGACTGGGTACTGAATGGTTTCCACTATATTTAGGAGAATTTTAATCCATATCATCATCTTATGTAATATATGAAGGAATCTATGGTGATCAGTCCGGTTACCCACGTAACTGAATGGACTGAGTGCAACTAGAATAGCATACATATGCATTTGAGCTATCATCGTACTTCATTTCTGTATTATTGTTGGATATTATATGGTAGATGAAGTAAGAGTGTCATTATTTTTGATTATTTTGATCACCTTCACACCTAGAAATAGAGCTGCATACATGTATACAGCATTCTTTGTACAATCCATACATTGCATTTGTCAGTGCATTTGATTGAAAGATATGATTTTGCTTCAAGGTTAGCACATTTGAATGCGATTTATGGAAGATCTAGAAGTTGCATTTTTCAGCTAGTACTCAAGTTACTTGAGCTATCCACAAGTAATTCAGAATATGAGAGCTTTGCCCATTGCTATTCTGACTTGCTGGGTAAATTATCATGCAGATGATGGAGCTGATATAAAGAAGAAGACAACTAAACTTAGTGGAGTAGAAGTAGGTCATGGTTCTCATTTAGATACTGCAAATGGCGAGTTTACCAAGAAAATCAACACTGTGGTTGGACAAATTCTTAGCACACCAAATCCTGATGGTTCATTCACCTCAAAGGAGTTGATGACACGAGAATCTAAGGAGGTAATTCTTATCACTTACTGGGTAAAAGTACTGGCCTGCATCTGGACTTGGATTATACTTGGAGACGAACTAGATCACTGTTATCATCCTTTAGCAAAGGTGTTGTCTGAAATGAATATCTGAGATTCTAAATGTGCAAACAACTGAACAACTAAATATTGCATGAATGCAGGTTGAAATTTTTTTGCTGAAAGGAGTCTGTCTGGGAAGGTAAACCTAAAAGGGTAATGGAGTGAATGATGACATAACTGGATCAGTAAATAAGAAAAGTGCTTCAGTTAAAGATGGACTCAAGGTATAGCATGACTTGTAAGTTTTAGATATGTCCAACTTTGCACTTGCACGATGCACAGATTACAATTTCATGTAGAAAAGTATTTAAAGTTCTGTAAAATTCTTGTTCCATTTCCCGCTTTAGCATCAGCGATCTCCAAAGAATTAGTCTTCCTTTGTGGTCTCAGCTCCATTTGTAATGCAGCTTTAAAGAGATAAGGGACTAATATCTTTCTGAACCCAAAAAATAAAATTAGAAACCAACATTTTTTGTGTTACAGTACTTAATACATGTTATATATGTATGTATACATCTATGTATATACGTATGGATATATGCATATACATATGTGTATGTATGTATTGACATATGCATGTCTGTATGCGCGCGCATGTGCTCTGTGTATTTGTGCCTTGCTCTGCCGAGGAGCATGCCTTGCTTTGGGCCTAGGCTCCAAGAGGCCTTGGCACCTTAGTATGCCTTGAGCCTTTGACAACTACTGAAAACAATAGTATGGAACTTTAGCATGATATACAATGTCAAATTTCTGCTTAATAGTAAATACTGCATTCATATGTTTAAGACAAATAAATTCGTTGGCATAAAGTAGTTAATTGGGCTATCAATTTTAGTGAAATATAATAATTCAGCAATTCTTGTTTTGATTCCTTCTGCAAAGGTTCTCTGTCTCAGTACCAGATCTGTTAGGTATTACCTTAGTAGTACAATACAACATGACATGTGGCACACTCTGTAACAAGGCCTAAAATGTCTACATATAAAAATTGATGTATTGTGGAGGCCTTTTGCTTATGCATTGAAACCTTCCATTCATATTAGTTTTGATGGTAGTAGTCTATTTGGGACAACTTGATGCATTAGCAAGGAGCCTCCACAAATGCAATTTTTTGTACTTACTGTTTTTGGCCTTATTGATCGCAACCAATGGTTTACATTTGCATTTTTCAACCCCCAAGATCAGAGCTCGTAGCATTTGTAAGCTCCATTTTTTTAAAAAACATCTGATGTGTATTTAACTGCATACATAAGTACATACATGTCTACCAATAAATTATCAATTTACCAATGCAAGTAAAATATTAAAAGCATTAAAATTCATACTTCTAATACAAAACATATCGGTTTAGCAAATGTTGATCATAACTGATTATCTAGTTTTCATGGGCATAAGAAGAAGAAGAAGAGGAGGAAGAAGAAAACTAGGGGTAATATCCTGTTTTCTGTTCTGGATGGGCAGAAAGACAATAGCAGCTGCAACAGCTAAAGAAGAAGAAGAAAAAGAAGGAAGAGGAGGAGGAGGTCTATTCCTTCCTCTTTTTCTGATGATGATGTCCAGTTCATATCCCTTCCCACCCCCCAAACCACCCCAAAAAAAGGGGAGAGAAGCAAATCAAGAAGAAAAGGAAGAGGAAGAATAAGGGGCTTACCAGATAGATGGAAGAAGAATGCCTGCTGTCGTGCATGGAATCGTAGTTTATTTGCCTGTATCTCTTTTCTATGATAGTCCCTTTT
>KE504709.1:1632433-1647497 GCA_000441515.1 Elaeis oleifera | reverse complement strand
ACCCCACCCTCCTCCTCTCTCTCTCTCCCCCCCCTCTCTCCCTTTTATGGCCATATTAGCCCCAAAATGTCAATTGGCATAATCACGGTTCTCCAAACGGTTCGGGACGTGCCGAATTGTATTGGCAGCTAACCGGTGCGATTCAAGCATTCGATTCGAAACATTGGCGAGATAGAGCCAGGGAGAAGGAAAGAGAGGAAAAGAGAGAGAAGAGGAGAGGAAAGGAAGGAAAAGGCTAGTGGTGACCGACGGTGGCCCGTCAAGGCTGTTAGAGGGCTGTCGAGCCTCCGGATCTCTACGATCCTCCACGAGATGTGAGAAGAGAGAGATAGGCGGAGGGGAGAGGAGGGAAGTGAAGGCGGTGGGGAGGCCATTGGGTGGCTGCAGGACGAGCCAAAATACCCACGACCGCTACTTTTCAAACAGGAGCTTCGTTCTTGTTTCGTTGGATTTTTTAAAAATCCGATACACAGTGAACCCATGCCCTCATTGCCGGCTTCATTGTGTATTGGATTTTAAAAATCCGATGAACAGGGGCTTCACCCTTGTTTCGAACCTACGGCAATCGTGGGGCGTTTTGGGCTGTTTAGTGACCACGACGGCTCCCCGCCGTCTTCCCTCCCCTCTCTTTATTTTCTCTCTCTTCTCATTTTCTCTTATGGAGGACCGCGAAGCTCCGAGGCCCTCCCATGGCCACTGCTAGCATCTCCGTCCGCCTCTTTTTCCTTTCCTTCCTCCATTTCTCTCTTTCTTTTTCTCCCTGATTGATCCCTCGTTTTTGTGTTGGTTTGGATCCAATAAAGTGGCGTACCATCAGTCAGTCGGTACGGGGTCCGATTCTGAGTTGGCGATTCTTAGGCATGATATAATGGACAGTTGAGATTTGCACCCAGGCTTTCTTCATGGTGTAGAAAAGGTGCATTTTTTAGTGCCCAAGAGGGCGTCTGGTATGGGATGATCTATTCAAGATCAAGGATGATATAGGTGGAGGTGATGAGATCATCATATTTGGTTGCACTATGGTGGTCTAATGTAGCAATGATCGTAAATCACTTCCATTTCTCAAATCATCACCCAATCCAATGATGGGATACCCATCCTTGATGTCGGAAATCCAAGATTATTCTTAGGCAGTGATCTTGAGCTAAAATTTAAAGATAAAAATGCACTACAGTTTAGTGAAAAAGTTGCTATATTAATGTACCATTATACCATATCAATATTATATATCTGATATTAGTTTATATTGATACTATATATTATATTTATGATATATATTACATTATAAATATTATTAATCATATCATTGTTATATTATGATTCAATGATAATAACAATTAATATGTTTTATAGGATTAATAATTTACAGGACTAATAAATATATTTTATAGAATATATTTATTATTAATATAATAAATATATATTTATATGATTAATAAATATATTTTTATGAAATATATCATGAGTAGTTTTGGTATTATATGGTCAATGATCTTGGATTATCATGTAATACTAAATATATTACTCGCAGATACTTGGGGATCTTTAATCACTGGACCGTGGCTTGCCAAACAGTGATCTTAGATCACTAAGGATCAGATCATCATAGGATTCGGATTACTAGTGATATTTGATCCCATTTGGGTCATCAAATGCTATGTAAATGTGCATCATATACCTTTGACAACATTGGTTGTCAAATAATTCATGTGTACAAATTTGCAGTATATACATGTACGAATGGTGACAGCAAAGCTCAAAAATATATGATAAAACTACAAAAGTTATATAAATATGCTTATATGCTGACAACTCATGTACGTTCACTATACCAGCATTCTGGAAGGGTCATGTACTTGTATTTGAAGAATACAAAATCGGAATGTGAAGAAGCTTCAGACAATCCAGTGGAATGTGGGTGGTCAAGCATTAAAACAGAAAATGGGATATAAGCCTGTGCCATTATGTGTCATCTTGTACCTAGGGCCGCAAAGGATCCAGGCTGCTCATAAGCAGCTCAGAATTAGCTAAATGATGGCTTGGTTCAGGTCAGCTTAGCTAGAAGACAAGCGGAGCTCTAGCAGATTTTGAGCTTGGGTCATAAAGAGCTGGGCTTGAAACTAGAGGACTGAAAAGATATTGGAAGCTTGGCTCGGCTCAATAAAAGCTCAGCTCAGAACTTGCAGGAGCCAATCTTGAACAGCATATGGGCTTGCCTCGAGTTTGAGCCAAGCTCAAGCAGCTTGTTTAGCCTGATACTTGGTTTAGTTCAGCTCATTTGCACCCTTACCTGTACCATACATATCAAAGGTTGAAAAGATACACTTCGATTTAAGCAATAGAAAATGATATGTGGTAGCATTAATTATGTAGAGGTACATATCCCTGTAACGCACCAACAATCTATGAGCAATATTGTCTTAAATGAGCAAACCAGCATTATAGTCCCCGTAAAAAGAAACATTACCAGAAAGCTAAGTGGGACAACAAGGGCTTAATTTGTTATGTTCAATCATGGCAGTGAAAAGCATGTCATTTTCAGATATATTCCAGCACAAGCATGTATTTATCTAACATAGGTTTTACTAACCATGCATATGTGTTTTTGCTTCGTGCAAATTCATCTAAGGATAGCCAATTTTTTATTCTAAAGTACAATTGTGCTCACTATTTTTTCGGTTTGAAAAATTGGTCGGAGCAATGATAAAGTAATTTTTTTTATATAGTTGTGGATTACCACTTGGTTAGTGTTCAGTTGTATATAAAGCTGTTTCCGTAATATTTTAACCTTCTCTCTATGCTAAATTAGGTTTCAAGGAAAGAAACAGACTGACAAACCAGTGAGAGAAAATTTTGTCTGTGGAGCCTGTGGGCAGGTAAGTAATATATCATATGCAGGTTTACATCTAGAAATGGATTGTATGTCTTTGCAGTGACTGACAATTTTGTGATTGACCAGCTGGGACACATGCGGACCAACAAGAACTGCCCTAAATATGGAGAAGATGCAGAAACTTCAGAACTAGATAGTGTCTCAGGAAAATCTAATCTTCCTGATGCTGCAACTCAGCTCCATGTGAAAGCTCCGGGCAAGAAGTTGGTGCCTAAGATGCTTGCAAAAGTGGCAGAGGCAGAAGCAGCAGAAAGTGTTGAAAAGGCAGGATTGAAGTTGCAGACCAAGATTCTCCCAGTGAAGTTCAAATGTGGCCCAGCTGAAAAGCCTAGTGAGAAAAACTTGTCAGGGATTCAGACTTCTGATAAACAGATTGTACATGCAGAGGGGTGAATAAACTGACGGGAAAGATCAATAAAATAGTAATATCTAATAAGATGAAGTCTGGTGATGTTCAGAATGAAATTCAGAAATCCTCTGTTCTTATACGTCTTCCTGTTGACACAGAGAAAGAACAATCACGCAAGAAAATCATCATCAAACAGCCAAAAGTTAATACTAATGTGGAGCAAGTTAATTCTGCCACTGACACTGGAATTGATCATGATTTCAGAAAATAAGAAATTACTGAGTTATCGAGTTTTGAGAAGCAAAAAAATCAGGAGAGCCAGAGGTTCACTGAAGGGACTAAGAGAAATCTCATGTCTGACAGGAGATTATGGGATGAGGAAGAGAAAAGAAAGGCAAGGAGAGGATAATGGAAGAGAAAACTAGTAGGATGCTTCAGGAGGAAAGAAGGATGCAAGAAGAGCATCATAGATTATTGATGCCAGAAGGTATCAAGAAGCATTCAAGAGGGAGGAAAAGGCAAAGAAGAAGAAGAAAAGAAAAACAATGATTCAGAGATGAATACTTACTAGATCATAGGCCATACAGAAATGACAGAAGGATACCTGAAAGGGATCGAGCTGCAAAGAGGCGATCGACGGCCGATGCAGATCAGACAGAATGTGCACCATTAACAAAGCGTCGTAGGGAGGAGAGGTAACACTAAAATTAAATGAATTGAAATTACTAGTTCTCATATTCTGGATGGCAGTGACATTTAATTGGCCTCATTTGACTAAGTGTTAGCCACTTAGCTAGCATTGCTTTCAATAAACATTTGCGTGCTTGTGTGGAATCTGCAAGCAATTTATGCACTACATATGTGCAAAATCAGAAAAAGAAAATGTTAACTTTTAGCATAGCTACAATAGTAGTAGTTTACTCTGGTTTTAAGAGAGTTTGTAAATTTTGGTATTATCTAGCAAACTTTCACATTAATTTGTGTCTATAAGTAACCATGCAACCACTATAATCAGCTGTGTTGGTTAATAGATTGATTGGCCCATTTAAGAATTCATAAACTTAGGATGGTAGAACCTATTAAAAAGTCAGAAATAATAAATTTGAATGGTATCCAAAAAAAAAAAGAAAACCTGACATGCAAATTTTAACGTCTTGTTTTCACCTCAAAATTAATCAATCAAGCAGTTTATATTTAAGATGTAGAATCTAGTATATTGGGGAGGGTTTTGGTGTGTTTTGAATGCATGGTCAACTTTAAGGAGGTTTTGATTCTCTCATTAACAGAGTTGTTTCGAGTTTGGACATAAGCTTCCAAGGTAAGTGAGTGGTCAGTCACATCCTGTGTCTTGTTCATTTTATAAATTAGAATAGCTATTTAAAAACATGATTGTTTTTTAATTAAAAAATACATTAATGATCCAACAAGTGTCTTTTATGTTCTCATGAAACCTTGTGATCTGCTAAAAGCCTCTAACAATAAATGCACTCTTGCCACTTCATCTGAAAATTGAATATTAATTTCAAGTTCTTATCATTAGAATCTGATATTGAGTTAAAGTAATGGTGTTGCAACCTTTTATGCAAATTAAGTAATTAGTGCTTATCTAGCACAAAAGAAAACCTCAAGTGCTTATCTTTTTTCGATCTAATTTCCTGAAATATGGCATGTATTTTTTCTGCTTGTTTATCAAACCATTTTGCTGAAAATTGGATTTGCTATCCCTATGCCCTAGGCTTGTATATTGGCTCTTCCCTTGTGGTTTTATATTTATTTCTCTTATATGTTGTGAGAAAAGCTCTGGAAAAGCTTGCAGAAACACCAGCAGTTGTCTTTAGGAACTATTGCTGAAGAAGGATTCACTAATGCTGTTGCTTAATAGTTGGTGCTAGTCTTGATATTTATTTTTATAGTTCTCTTCACTTGTACAAGCTTTGTTGAGGTTCCTTTGTATGATTGATGGATTCCTCCACAGGTTGAGTTATCTAACATACTGGAGAGCATACTAGATAGCTTGAAGGAAAATATCGAAATATCGTATCTTTTCTTAAACCCGTGACAAAGAAAGAAGCCCCTGACTACCTGGACATCATAAAGCGCCCGATGGACCTTTCCACAATCAGAGACAAAGTAAGAAACATGGAGTACAAGAGCCGGGAGGACTTCAGGCATGATGTTTGGCAGATTGCTTACAATGCCCACAAGTACAATGATGGTCGAAATCCAGGCATTCCTCCACTTGCTGACCAGCTCTTGGAACTCTGCGATTACCACTTGGAACAGAAGCATCACATGTTGAGTGATGCTGAGGCTGGAATTGAGTTCATGGATATGTAGAAATAACTCGTGTAATCATCTCACCTAAGGCGAATATGAGTACCTCTGCTTAGAAGAAATTGTTATGTGATAAATTTGGAATGGAATTAGATTCTTCTGTATTATATGACCTTCAGTGCCAACATCTGTACCGGTCCATGTTTTATCGAGGGGAGTAAATTTTTCTGTAACAATGTACAGAGAGAGGGTTCAGTATTGTGTAATTCGAAATGTCTGTAAAATAATTATAAGAAATAGTTAAAAAATGAAATTTACCCAGCAATACCGGAGACTCTTATGGCGGATTTGTGGTTTCTTCCGTGGGCTGGGGTTCTGAGTGTTTGGAGAGTTCAACTCCAGAAACTCAGTAATTAGATCTTTCCATCTTTTGGTGACTTGGTGGTCTGCGGGAAAAGAACCTACATTCTTCTCTTCTTCTTCTCGTTTTTTTTCTTTGGTGAAGCGGAAATCCAAGGTAAGTCGACTACAGGGACATCCTCTAAAATAAAGTAGGAAGCATTTTTGAGGCCCGAGTAAAATGCGGAGGGGAAGTCCGTTGAGAAAGGTTCAAGAAAGCTAAATCGGGTGTGAGAGATCTGTGAAAGTTATTGGCTTGTGGTCGCCCCAGATCAACGGTCATGAGCAATTGACAACTATGATGTGAGTGGTTCAGTTGGATTGATCTTTCTGGCCTCTACTTGTATGGAGATGCATGGATAAAGGCGGAAACATCTAAATCTTATTTTGCACTTGAGAAAAATGAGAAAGCCTGTAATGATCGAGTATGTTTGGATGTTGAGGAGGTTTAAAACATGCTTTTGGTTTTGTGGGAAAGATATATTTTTAGGTGGCGGACGGGTATGCTCTTCCCGACCTCACTATTCCATGTTAAGCTAATTTATGAGCAATGGATCAAATTAATCTACATATAAATACAGATTAATCAAATATTAATTTTATTGTACTATTAGTTAGAGAGTTTGACAATTTTGCTATTAACTGATTGGTTGTAAGTTTGAATCCTAACCTCATCTAATCACGTCAGTTCCTTCGATTTGTAAATGAGTCATCTGGGCTCCTTAGTCTTGTTGGTAGTCCGTATAATTTAGGTTATTACAAAGATGAATGCTATAAATTATAATATATAATATTATATTATTAAATATATTATATAATATTATATCACTGATCATATTATGCAGCTCATGACTAAATTGTTGTTATAATAATTCTTAATATAACATATAAAATATGTTCTATATATTTTTATATTAGTGTAATACTATATATGATCACCTTACACACCATATTATTGTTATTATGAAGTTGTGAAATATATAATATATAATATTATAGTATAATACACATAATATCACTTTAGAAGGAAGAGGGTGAAAGGTAATACTTTTCTCTCCTTCAATTCTAGATAAAGATGAAATTGAAAAATGGCTCCTAGGTGGAGAATGAGACCTAGTTCCCTTAGGTCTATGTACATTTGAATTAAGTTCATGTGGCAGGGTCTAAGTTCTCAACTAAATCAAGGCCTCTAAATAGCATTTGCCATTTTATCTCAAGATAAAATAGGGATAATGACTCTATGCCATTCCAAATGGAAGGTTATACCCTATTGAGTTGTTATATTGTTACCACTAGTGCAGTCCATCCTCTATCATCCATCGACCTACACAAATCTCAAAACCCTCCATTCTTTATTATTCATCAATTTGCACGGATCTTAAAGCACTTCATTTTGGATTATTATTTGCTAGCACATATCTTAAAGTGCTCTGGCCTTAATCACAGCCATATGCATACATCTTAAAGAGTTCCATCTTAAAATATTTCATCTATGATCCATTTATCCGTATAAATCTCAAAGTGCTTTATCCATGATTAATACGTTTGCATAGAACTCAAAGCGCTCTATCCTCTATCATCCATTTGTCTACACATATTTTGAAATGTTTATCCTCTATTATCTATCTACTTGGATAGATCATAAAGTACTCTATCTTGTATCATTCATTTACCTACATAGATCTTACAGTACTCCATCCTCTATCATTTATCTGCATACAAATCTTAAAGCTCTCCATCTTTATCATCTGTCCATTTACATAGATCTCAAAGTACTTCATCCTCTATCATTCATCTATTTATATAGATTTCAAAGCACTTCATCTTTATCATTCATCCATTTATATGGATTTTGAAGTGCCCCATGCTTTATCATCCATCCACTTATACAGATCTCAAATTGATCTATCTTGCATCATCCATCCATTTACATAGATCTTAAATAGTTTCATCCTTTATCATCCATCTACCTACACAAATCTCAAAGCACTCTATTCTTTATTATCTATTTGCATGCATAAATCTTAAAGTGCTACATCTATTATCATTCATTTGCATACACAGATCTCAAAGCACCCCATCTTTAATTTGGCATATATCTATCTGCACAAATCTTAAAGTACACTCTATCCTCTATCATTTTCTATTTGCATAGATTTTAAAGTACTTCATCTTTGTGATCCATTCACCTACATAGATCTCCAAATACTTAATTTTTCATTCATCTACTAGCACATCTCTCAAAGCACTACTCTTCCCTCTCTTTCTTTCAATTCCTCTCAAAATAAGAGCTTTTTACCAAGTTAGTGAAAAGGGCGATTATGCAATTTAATAAAAAAAATTGTGATCATTTGATCGTCATATGATAACAGGTTATGATGGAGATGGATGGCTGAGCATCATTGTAATGAATTTAAAGTTTTGGTAGCTAATTGATACTTTTTAATTTTTTAGGATCTAAGTATAAATAGCCTAAACTTGGAGGAGTATCTTTATAATTTTTGAAAAAATAAATTTGATGGTTCTCTAGACAAATAGAAAGCGCGGTTGGTAGCTAAACATTTTACTCGATAAAAAGTTATAGGTTTTTGCTAAACCCTTATTCTTCATCTTCTGTTACAATATCCATCGGAATAATTTTGGCCATTATTGCTTTTTATGATTTAGAATTTGTATAGCTGGATGTAAAAACTATTATCCTTAATGGTGGATTGAATTAAACAATCTATATGGAACAACCTGGCTCCATAGTGTTGAAGGACAAGAAAATGATATGTATTGTTTATATAAATCTTTCTAGGGGCTGAAACAATCTTCCTGTTCATGGTATTTACTTTCATAATGCAATTTTAAAGTTAGGGCATATAATTAATAAAATGGATCATTGTGCATGTATTGTGAAGAGGGGAAACTATTTTACAATTATTTATTTATATGTTGATTATATAGTTCTTGTTGGAAATAGTTTTGAAATGGTTCAGAAAACTAAATCATGGCTAAGCTCCCAATTTGAGATGAAGGATATGGAAGAAGCACCAGGTATCAAAATTATTAGAAATAGAAAATCCAGCATGCCTTGTTTGAGACAAGAAGCATTTTGATTATAATCTTCAAAGATTTAAAATGGATAATTAAAAAGAATTGTCCACTCCTCTTAAAAAGGATTTAAAATTGAGTAAGAAAGATTGGATGGATGAAAGAAAGAAACATTAAATATTCCTTATGCACAAGTAATAGGGAGTTTGACGGATGCTGCGCTTTGCACGGGGCCTGATATAAGTTATGCTATAGACCTAGTTAGTAGATGCCAAATAATCCTAGTATAACTTATTGGAAAGCAATCAAAAGAATTTTTAGATATATTAAAAGGCTAAAAGTCTTAAACTTTGGTACCAAGCTAATCAATTGAAGGTAACTAATTATTTAGATACTGATTTTACCAATAATAAATGGTAAATCAATGTCCATGCATACATTTATTTTAAGCCATGCTGCCATTTCTTGGTTTAGTAAGAACAAGGTTGCATTGGTACGCATACGTGTGGAGCAGAAGACATTTGGTTATAATATAGTATTGCACTAATTAATAGTATAACAAATGGCTCAAGAGGTTAACATATTTGAGTTGAATAACATCATATACGTGATATTATTGAAAATAAGAAGTTAATGTTAGTTATTTATCTTCTGCTGGTATGATTGCTGATCCTAATAAAAGATGCTAACACTGAAATGTTTTATAGGCACATTGATATGATGGGACTTCCAAATATCTAAATCAGGAATCAATAAAAAATTTGTACTTGGAGGTATATTAGCAAAACCTGGGAAACCTCAAGACTTGTATACCCACAAAGGGTAAATCGGTCTAAGCCTCCAAAATCCCAAGATACTTTGTATTACATATAATCTTTCTCTTATTTCATACCTTTTCTACTGGAGGAAATTTAAATTTAAAATCTAAAATTTCTCAAATAATTTTTTTCTAAATATATTTGTCTTTTTGACTGCCTTAATTGAGATCTTTTAGTCCTACATCGAGAGTGAAAAAATTTTTTGAGCCTTTTATATGAGAAAAGGGTTTATCTAAATCCTTAGGGGCGTTTAAGAAAGTTTGAAGAAAAATCTCTAACGCGGGACTTACAAATCCAAAATTTTATTATAATATTTATTAATTATTAAATTTTAATTATCATTTAATTTTTAAATATTTAGTTTAATTTCTGAATGTTGGGCCTTTAATATTTTAAACATTAGACTTTTAATTTTTTTGAACATTGTTCTCTTTAATTTTTGAATGTTGGGAGTTTATGTTTGGCCTTAATGGGCCAGCTCAAATGGTCAGAATATGTTGGCCATAAAAAGGCCTCTTTGGGACTTAATCTAATAAGCCATCAAAGAGTCTTCTGATCTTTTTTCTATTCTCCAATAGTTTATTTTTTTATTATAATATTTTTTTTTATCTTTCTAGGTACTAAAAGGGACTTCATCCATCTCTTCTACGATTGTGCTCGCAAATGGAGGATATCGGTTGTATCTTGAGATGTTATTTTCGGATATTTTCTATACGAGGGATGGAAATACATCTTAGGACAGTGCTGTATATATTTATTATTTTTAATAATTTTGATTTGCTATCTTCTGTAAGTCATTTTTTAATTATTATTTAATTTTAATTATTATTATAATTTTTAAACATCAAGTTTAATTTGAATGTTGGACCTTTAATATTTTAACATTGGGTTTTTAATTTTTGAACATTGGGCTCTTCAATTTCTGAATGTTTAGAGTTTATTTCTGGCCTTCATGAGCTATAGCCCAAACGGTCAGAATATATTGACTGTATAAAAGCACCTTTGGATCTAGTTCAATAAGCCATCCAAGAGTCTTCAATCTTCGTTTCTAATCTTCTTCTCTATTCTCCAATAGTGCACTTTTCTATTGTAATATTCTTTTTCTTCATTTTTCTGAGTGTTGAAAGAGTGTTCATCAACCTCCTCTATGGTCATACTTACAAGTAGAGAATATCTATCGTATCTTAGTATTTTTAGATATTTTCTGTATGAGGGATAAAAATATGCCTTAGCACAGTATTGTGCACGTTTTCTGTTCTTTTCAATTTTGATTTGCTACCTTCTGTAAATTATTTTTTTAATTTTTATAAATAAGAAAATACTTTTATCTTCTTAGACTACATCCGGCATATATTCATAAACTATGCTCCAACATTCTAAGGTGTATATTTTCGGATTGTGTTTAAGATGCTAATAGAGTTTTAATCCAATAATACATAATTTATTAATCAGCTTGAATTAAAATTGTGTTAGCATTCTTCAAGATAAAGCTTGGTTTATTGGAATAGTCTTTTTCTTTCTTGAATATTTATTTATTAAATTTTAGATATAATAGTTATCATTTTTATCAATAGCTCATTTTGTTGGATTTAATCCAATAATTTTAAAGGCTAAAATAATTCTAAACGTTATTCAGAATCATGAAAATATTGAGTAGAATTTTTGAATTTCTTTTGTAGCTCATTTATTTCATCTTTTCTTCTCTAATTCTCTCTCCTAAATCTCTTAGAATGGATGAAAAATTTCATGGCTTAGGATTTGCTAGATGGCAAAAACATCTAGAAGCTTGTTTCATAACTTTGGGCTTTATATCTGCTATAAAAAATAATCTCTCTTATCCTTTAAAAAGATCTTTTTTCGAAGCCTCATACACCGAATTTATACTAGATAAATCTTCAAAAGAAATTGAGTTCCATTATAGATTTAGAATTCTTAGTTGTCTTTTAGATTAATTGTATGAAATCTACAGAAAATACAAGACTACTAAAGATCTTTGGTATGCATTAGAAGATGCCTATATTAGAGATAATGAAGGTGCTTCAAGGTTTACTATTATAGACTTTAACAATTATAAGATGGTAGATAATGTCCCTATCAATGATCAAATCCATCAATTTCAAAACTATATCCATGAGATCTATAGAGATGGTTTTGTGTTAGATGAAAATTAACAAATATCTTGTCTAACTGATAAGTTACCACCTTTCTGATCTAAGTTTGCCTAAGAACTTAGAAGAACCTAAGAAATACTTAGTCTTAAAATAGTCAACCAATATATTAAAATAGAAGACCAACACCAACTTAGAGAGGCTAGAGTCAGTTGTAAACTAGGGTAAATTTAACTGATATTGATTCTCAAGATAAGAATTATAACTTTAAGGGCCATCAACCCAGATAATTTCAAAATTGCAACTTCAAACCTAAGGGAAGGAGCTTTAAGCCCAAGGATAAAAGTCCAAAAGGTAAATCTAAACCCAATCAGCCAAAAGGGAATAAGAAGAATAATGATGGAAAGTTTTGCTACATCTATGGTTGAGACAATCATCTTGTTATTGATATAGAAAGAAGAAAAGGTCATCATGTTCAAG
Organism: Elaeis oleifera; assembly: GCA_000441515.1. Lineage (NCBI taxonomy): Eukaryota > Viridiplantae > Streptophyta > Magnoliopsida > Arecales > Arecaceae > Elaeis > Elaeis oleifera. The sequence continues at coordinate 1,635,140 of KE504709.1, read as the reverse complement.
AAGGGTCAACCGAACCAGCCCAAGTCTCAAATCAACATGATAGAGACTGGACCTTCAAATATTACCTTTAGGTTAGTAACCTTTGTATCTACTGTTAACCTTATCTTCTCAAACTAAGATTGGTAGTTAGATTCTGGTGCCAATATTTATGTTTGTACTAATAGAGCTTGGTTTTGTTCTTATTAAGACTCAAATGGAGGAAGTGTAACCGTAAAAGATGGGACACTTGTCAACATGCTAGGAGTTGGAACTGTTAAGCTAAGGTTGACATTTGAAAAGACTATAACTCTACACAATGTCCAACATGTTCTCGAGATTTATCAGAACCTAATAAGTGGATCTATAAAGTGGTAATCTTCAAAGGAGAAATATTTATTGAAAAGATTTTGTATCTGAGGATCTTTTCAATATCAATATACTGTCTCTTTCAATCAATGAAAAGTCTTCCTTTTTTCTACTTAATCTCATGTGATGAATACTGAATCTTATGATGTGTGGCATGGTAGGCTAGATCATATAAATTATAGGTTAATCATAAAGATATCCAATTTAAATTTAATCCCTAAGTTCAAAATCAATCATAGTATTAAATGTGAAATCTATGCATAATCCAAGAAACCTAGAAAACTTTTCAAATCAATCTCAAATAGGAATATCCAAAAGTTAGAATTTATTCATGGTGATATATGTGACCAAATAGGAGACCAACTCGAGGAGAAAGTCGATATTTTATGACTTTAATTTATAGATAACTTTTTAAAATATTGTTATATCTATCTCTTGAAGATCAAAGACAAAGTTCTTAATACGTTCAAGGTTTATAAGTTGAGGCTCAAAATCAACAAGAGAAAAAGATTAAGATAATAAGGTCAGATAGAGGAGGTCAGTATACTTCAAATGAATTTGGCTTATTTTGTGAAGAGCGAAATAATTCATGAAGTCACAACTCCATATCTCAATCTAATGGTATGACTGAGTGAAATAATTGAATACTACTAGACATGGTTATTGCCATGATTATAAGTTCTGATGTACCTCAGAACGTATGGAAAGATGCTCTTTTATCAGTCTATTATATCCTAAATAGAATTCTACCTAAGGCTAATGAGAAAACTCCATATGAACTTTGGAAGGGATATGTACCTAGACTAGGTTACTTCCGAGTGTGGGGGTGTCTAGCAAAGGTTGGAATCCCTGAATTCAAAAGAAAAAGCTTGGACCTAAAATTGTAGATGCTATGTTTGTAGAATATTCTCTTGATAGCAATACTTATAGATTTCTAATAGTCAATTCTGAAATCAATAGATCTTAAATAATGGTATCATTGAATCTAGATATATAACTTTCTTTGAAATATCTTTTCTTTCAAAACTTGAATTTCTAGTCAAACATCTGAGTATTCATCAATATCTTCAGCTCTCCCTCAAATTATCCTTCTACTTCTCAACCTGATTATAACCTTATAGAACCTAATCTTCCACTTGATCTTAGGAGGAGTAAGAGAGCTAGAATTGCAAAGAGTTTCAGTGAAGAACTTATTACTTTCATGATTGAAAAATACTGATCGCTTATCAAGATGCTATGAGCTCTCATAAACATTGAGATAAAATCAATTATTGGAAACAATATCTGGATTCTCACTAATTTACCTCCTAAAAGCAAACCTATTAAATGTAAGTGGATCTTTAAGAAAAACTTAGGATGGATGGATCTATGGAAAAGTACAAGGCATAGTTTGTAGCCCAAGATTTTGGGCAAAAAGCTGATTTTGATTTCTTTGATACATATTCATCTGTTACTCATATATCCACTATCCGAGGCTTTCTTACTTTAGCTTCTATTCATAAACTTCTTGTTCATCAAATGGACATCAAAACTGTATTTCTTTATGATGATCTAGAAGTAGAGATCTATATGAGATAATTTAAAGATTTTTCTATGTTTGGATAAGAAAATAACATATGCAAGCTAGTTAAGTCCTTATATGGGTTGAAACAAGCACCTAAGCAATGGCACGAGATATTTGATAGTGTTATTCTTTCTTATGATTTTTAAATTAATGACTTTGATAATTATTTATATTATAAGTGATTTAATGATCGATGTGTCCTTTTTATCTCCATGTAGATGATATATTAATACTAGCACCAGATATTGATCTAATCAATAATATCAAACTTTATTATCAAATCACTTTGACATGAAATATCTTGGTCAAGCTGATGTAATCTTAGGTATAAAGATTAATATATCATTTAATTCTTATTATCTAGCTCAATCATACTATACTCAAATGATCTTAGATAAATTTGGATACTCAGATCATTCTCCTATGTCCATACCATATGATCCTAGGGTTCAATTAGTAAAGAATACTGATAAATTTATGAATCAAGAAAGTATTGGGAATAGTATCCCAAAGCCAATCATCAACCTGTTGACGGTTGTGCTCTTTTTTGTATATATACATGAATTATGAATTAATAAAAATTATTTGATATTTTTCATCACAAATTGTTTCATCTTCTAATGAACTCCTGTGTTGTGGTGAAGTCTTTAGGACTATTTAGACTCGACAAAGGAGGATTTGTCGTTTAGTCCTTAAATAAGTTCGCGACCAAATGATACGTTGTTACCAAGGACGACAACGTTATCAAGCATAGGTCGTTGTGTGCCATAAATGTTGGTTGTCCTCTTAACCAAGAGT
>KE504709.1:1578619-1593682 GCA_000441515.1 Elaeis oleifera | reverse complement strand
AATATATATATATATATATATATATATATATATAATATTAAAAGTATTTTTATCTGTTGAAGACAAATCCGCCGTGAAGTGCGGGTCCATCGCTAGAATCCCAAAGGAAGCTCACCTACCGTTTCTCATTTCCAGATGAAACAAGATTCTCAAACTTCTTTTTGGTCAACTTACTTGCCATTCATATGGGAGTTTGAAACCAGCTATTTGCTGTCAGTTTTGGATCCCTCTTAGCCTTCCATTCCACAAGTACGGCCTCTAAAGTAAAAGCACAAAATATTTGTAGAACTGTGCCAAACTCTTGAATTATTAAAACAAGCATGCAATGAAATTTGATAAACAATTCTTGACTAGTTTTTATACAAATATTGTGCGGAGGTATCTATTATAACTCTATGATAGAGCATCAAATTCTACATCTGTATGTTCTAATTTTCTAAACAACTTGATTTGTTTAGATATAAAGTTATCTCATGGGAAATCATTCTTGTTAACACCCCTAAAAGTATCCCTAACTCAGCGTCAAAACTCATTCGTGTTGGCACCCAACAAAGCTATATATTTCTCGGTTCTTGGAGTCCAAGCTTGTTCCATAAGATGCAGATGGGTAATCACGTATTTCTTAGCCCATGCAATACAAATGGGTTATTTAATACATCAAGGAACGTTTTGAGAAGTAAACCAACGATAACATCTAATCGTTACAGGTGAATTACGAGATTTACGTTTGGTAGCCGATGTGAATAAATATGTCGGTGGAGGCAACTATTTTTTACTAATTGTGGACCTAAGCTGCATCCCCACGAAAAAAATGAGCTTTAAATGCAACTCGTACAGCACCATCTTGATATTATATCACATTATAATACTAATTATAAAATAAGATGGCTTTAATTATCTATATATATATTTTTAAATTATAATATTTTCAAACATTTGGTAGATACGATAATTTTAGCTGTCCGATCCGATCAAAATTGAAAATAAAAAAATATCAAAATAAATTGACACAGGATATAAATAATGGTATGTTTATTTAAATCTGATTTGATATTATTTTAATTTATTTATTTATAAATTATATTTTTGTAATATTTATATGATGAATTTTTATTTAATTTGATTTATTTTTTTGTTTGATTTAAATTGATTTATATTTTATTTGATCTGATTCAAGTTAATTTGAAATAAATATAAAATAGATATAGATATTAAGGGATCTGACCTATATGAGCTGCTATCTCTACTGTTGGCCATATGTAATTTTTTTAATTTTTCTTTAATTAAACGCCGCCCACACCATAAGCGTGTGCCACCCGGCCACCCGGCTACGAAGACTGTTAACGCAAACCGCGTCCGCATTGACTCGCGGCAGTCACGTGACGTTGGCTGGCTGGCATGTGCGCGTGGCGGCCTCAATTCCACGACGCGATTCACCGATTCGTCCAGTTTCCAATTTCCCTTATTTGGTATCCCCTTCTTCCTCCCGACGAGAAGAAGAAGAAGCTGAGGCTCCCGTTCTCCTCGGCCCCAATACAAACCTACAGCGATCGATATTCTGGTAATGCAGATCTCTGATTTAAAAGATGGTTTTCCTATCCATTACCTTGTCTCAGAACATTGAATCGCCGTCCTGGTTTCGCGTCTCTTTTTGCATTCTTTCTTTTTGTTAGTCATTGTTGATGTTGCATCGATATTTGTCCTTGTTCAAGGCGAAGGCTTTGGATCATTTAGATCTTCGATGATTTGTTTCTCCTTGTTGTTGTTGTTTTTGTGGCTGATATTGGATAGATTCTTCTTCTTTTGAAACGTGAAGGAAGGCATTGGATCGAGTACCATTTCCCCTTTTTTTCTTTTCTTCGATTCGACATGTAACGGATCTAGTTGTGTAATTCTAGGCTATGTTCTAGGCTTTGTTCCTAATGGGCTTCAACTCTTCTTCTCCGTCTTGGATCTTGGTTTTACCTAACAAAGTCTTAGATCTTTGATTCGTAATCTTCTATTTCTGTGGCGGATCGTTGGTCGCGATAGTTGATTCTAGATCCCTGTACCTTAGATCTAGGCTTTTTTATTTTTTTAAAAAAATTACACCATTTGATGGTTGACATTAAATCATGTCTACGGTTATGTGTTATAACAGCTGAGAAAAATGGGGCTTACCTTCACGAAGCTCTTCAGCCGCCTCTTTGCGAAGAAAGAGATGAGGATCTTGATGGTGGGGCTTGATGCTGCCGGTAAGACGACCATTCTCTACAAGCTCAAGCTTGGAGAGATCGTCACCACCATCCCCACTATTGGTGAGAATTCTATCCCTTTCCTAATTTTTCTACATTTGACATCGCTTAATGGTTATTTTCACGTTGATAACCTTTGTTAGGCTTTGTTATTGTGGAAAATGTTAGAAAGAAATATACTTCTTTTTTTATTAGTTTGAGTTATGCTGGATGGTCCATTCTGATCTTTCCAGTGTTGGTTATCGACTAAATTATAGTTTCCTTTTAAGCGCACACACTGTCTCCTCCTTTATGTTTATGTTTTGATTGTGGTGACGTTTGTTTTGAGGGAAGTCTGGGATTTCTAGCTTTCTAATGTTTGAGCTTTTGTTAAGCACCATATTGGTCTGTTCTCTGATTTCTTGAAAAAAAATCTAATGATGGTATTGTTTATTAAGTGAAAACATACATATTGTTATGTTTGGTTTGGGGAACATAAGAAGACCGGACTAAACGTCAATGATTTTTGAGACTGTTATATCTCATATGTGCTATTCGAGAATTGGCCATTGGTAGTTATTTTAACTACAAGATATTTGCCTACAGAAGGGACATTGTGGAGGGTCGAATAATGATGAGCCACTTTCATGATGAACTTCGAGTTCAAACTTTGGAAGCATGTAAAGGCTGACTTCTAATAATTCTATATGCCATGTTTATTGTGTAATTAAATTTTGAAACTACTGCAAGATTTAGATGACCTTGAGAGCTTTTCCTTGTGGTGCTCAGAAATGGGAGAAGCAAGGTTGTTCCATGAGATTGGCATGCATCAAATTTTGAACTTTGCATTGTGTGCAATTATTTTCAAGGGTTGGTTCAGACAATATGATAATTCAATATTTGTCTTAGAAACTCGTTGGCAATAGTAAATTGTTTCCTAGGTTTAGGTCATCGAATGTGTAAATTCGTCTATTATAGTACCATTGCTTTTTCGAATGTTGGTGAATTATTAGCCTGGAGATGTTCTCTAGTGCAGCCAAGATATTGGCCCTTTATCCTCATTTCTTCATAATAATGGTGGAAGCACCACCAAGTAGAATTACTTACATAAAGCACTTGGGAAAAACACAATTCAGGTTTGAACCAGAAGCTTTGCACATATGGAGGAGGGTGCAATCACTGGGCTATGGCCCACTTTACTAAAGGTTGGCCCTTTTATCTTGGAGAAAATCTTTGATTGGGTCTTAAAGAAGGGCTCTGAAAAGCTAATATGTAGACCTACTTTTGGCCATTTCTTAAAATCTAATGGATTAAAACGCTATTTTTGTGACTTAAGATTTCTGGAGGATAATCCAACTAGCCAGGACAAGTAGATATTGCTATCACTCTGTCTTAAATAGTAGGAATAGCTTATTGGATTGCAGAGTTGGCCAATTTTTATATCTTTCTGTTTAATAAGAATTATAAAAGGACTCAACTTCGACGATGCCCTTCTTAGTCATAAAGGTCGAGCCGTAGAGGATCTTATGCAACCCAAATTGTAGCAAATTTCTACAGCTTGGGTACATAGCACATTTTTGTGGGCTAAAAAGAGCTGTTTGTAATTTTTTTGCCATTAGAAGAAATTGGGTTATGCTGAGATTTGTGTAGCCAATGTAAAAATTTGCCAGGTATCCTGGTTGTAATAAGGTGATGTTGGTTGACTCTCTGAAAGTTAAGAACATCAAAGAGGCCATAATTGTACATTCTCTTTTTGAACTTCTCTTCCCATCTGCCCCACCATCCCACCTTTTCTTCTCTTCATTATTTCCTTGCTGTGGCAGTTTTCAAATAATAGATTGGAGCTTTAGTTTATAAACTTGACTTTTGGATTTCAAAGCTCTTTTTCCTACCCTACTATAAGCAGTAGTTTGCACTGATCAGGAACCAGATCTTAAATTGCCATACTTTTCCCCCTATAGAGGGCTTCTAGAGTTCCCATTCTTCGACTTTGGCATCTTAGGTCTCTAAATGCCATTAAGCTCCTCTGACATTAAAATTTTGAAGGTTTTAAGTATTAAAATAATTGTTGGTGCAACAGTTTCTTGGTCGCCACATTGATATGGCACCTGCTATGTGCCACCCTCAGCACGGCACTTTTCTAGTATGCCAAGCACTGGCATGACACTGGACAGCTACATTTGATTCTTTTTCTTTTTTTTTTTTTTTTGTCATTTAATTTGCTAGCTGAGAAAACACATTTTGGGTTTCTCAATGTGACATCCAAAGATTTGATGTCTACTTGGATTATTCTCAAAATTGATTTGGTATAGCTCTCCATGAGGAAAACATGAAAATGATTGGAGAATGTATCATGTTGCTGCAGCTTCAGAAGGTGAAGATTGAGTTTCAGAATGTAGTTGAATACAAATTCTTTGGGGTTGGAGGGGTTTGGTTGGGGGGAGTGGTGGATAACTCCATATTTGTTGCTGTAAGCTGGGAACACTCCTAGTTATTGTCACTCTTACTGGCTCTTGATATATAATTCAGTCAGTCAACTGCATATGCTTATAGAATACATGTAACAATTACTAGGAATTATTATTTGGCTTTTAATGCAGGATTTAATGTGGAGACTGTGGAATACAAGAATATAAGCTTCACTGTGTGGGATGTTGGTGGTCAGGACAAGGTACTGCTGTATGTACAGCTGCATTTTTATGATTTTTGTAGCATGGTTAGCATTAAATACTTAAACAGGTGGCCAAATACTATGATTTTTCCTAAGAAATTCTGTTTTCACTGTAATTGTTTTATGTATACTGTTACATGGAGGAGCATCCTGGCATGAATAATTTCATGAGATTTTCCATGTAACATCCACCAGTAATTCATTTGCATTCCGGGAAGTACGAAGAAGCTAGCATCATTTGATAATATAATTGCTTTATTATAAATGTTAACCAGTCATTTCTTTGGCTATCTTGTTGTTATGATGATGGCTGGAAGAATATCAGATATTCTATTCCCATCTGACTGATGTTATGGTGATGTGGATATAATGGAAAACAGATCAGACCTTTGTGGAGGCATTACTTCCAGAACACACAGGGCCTTATTTTGTTGTTGACAGCAATGACAGAGATCGTGTTGTTGAGGCAAGAGATGAGCTTCACAGGATGCTAAATGAGGTAACTTCTTTCCTTGTGAAGACACTTTCTAATACCTTCCATGTCAATGCCCAAAGATCCAACATGTTTATATACAAAGATAAATGTAGATGCACACATACACGATATGTTGTGTGCTTTAAAATTTAGTATCAGCACCAAAAGAAAGTTTAGTATCACAGTTTAAGTTTGTTTGTATATTTGATTTAAGGAATATATATAATGTGACCATGAATGATATTTCAGCTTATAAAATATTTCTAACAAAATGTTTCTAACAGAAGCTGATCACTGTTTGTAGTAATTGCTTCAAGCAATAAAGTTAAAAGCTCATGCTTCATTGAATTTTTTCTGGCTGACTAGAGGTTCTTGTGACTGCACTAGATTAAATCGGTCATATATGGATGCCACAGTATTTTTGTCATTAGCTAAAATAAAATGGAAGATGATACAACTTGATGTGATTGTGATATAACTTGATGCTATAAATGTATCTTCAAATTTATCCTATTATTGAGATCTGACAGATGTATGTGTTATGTGTTTAGTTAATTAAATGAAGCTTTTGAGTAAATTGTTTCATGAGTAATCAGTGGTTGTTAGACTTTCTTTTTTTTTTTTGTTGACTTAACTTAAATGGTTAAAGACATTATTCTTGTCACCAATTTTTAGCAAGATAATGTAGGAAACTTTGTTTTAGCGGGACTGATATACTTAAATGCAGCTTCCAAGCACATTTTTCTTCAAGGCCTTGAATTATGAGCATTTTACTTTATTAATATGTATTGACCACTTATGCATGATGGTTATTTGGTAATGGCATGGCAAACTGAATCATAAACTGATCCATAGTATGCGTGGAAAATGCCCAAATATAATTATTATAAAGGCTTGAAAGTTGGTGTGCCTAGATTAAGTTGCATGCATAGAATTGGAAGTTTAAATTTTACTAGGTGTCTGGGGAATGTTTTGCAAGACTTAGCTATAGAACAGATAAGTTCTGTAAAAAGACCCACAAAACAGAGTATTCATATTTTAACTTAAAGAAGCGTGTCAGGCGATCTGTGCCCCTTTTTGCCTTTAATTACAAATAAGATGTTATAGGTGCACTTCTTGTCCAAGACTGACCAGATTTTCTTTGTGACTGACTTTGCTTATTGTGGTATGCAGGATGAATTACGAGATGCTGTCTTGCTTGTGTTTGCAAACAAGCAAGATCTACCAAATGCAACGAATGCTGCTGAAATAACTGATAAGCTTGGTCTGCATTCCCTGCGTCAACGACACTGGTAAAGAACTTTTCTGTATTTTGGAACATTTTTGTAAATATTGATTTTTTTTCCCTTTGGGAGTAGTATTCCAAATTAAAAGGACTGTGCTTGATCATTTTGTTGAGGTGCTAGCAGAGTATGTTGATGATATTGAATGGTACAGTTCATTCAGTATAAATGGATGTCTAGCTGTATGCACTTAGCTTATTGTGTCTGCATCTTTTGATTTTTGAATAAGATCAAGGAAGAAGGGAAAAAAAGCCTTGTGTAATACGATTAATTTTTAATTCAATGTACAATCACAGGGTTGAAATCTCTTCCTCTCCCTTCTCCAACTGCCATCGTCTTATTTATCATCTTTTTTTTTTCTTACATTAGTATCTATTTTGAGTCACCTGTCATTCACACTCTTGACTCCCTTTATTTATTAGATGAGCTCCATTCTGACCCTCATGGTAATCTATAGATTATTTTACTTCTCTTTCGAAGATGAATTTTGGCATCTCTCTCTCTCTCTCTCTCTCTCACAGGAGCATGCACTTGTTTGTGCATGCATGCATGTGTGTGCACACCTGTATCTATGCTGGCATGTGCGTTATTTGTGTGCATTTTGCAAGTTATTATATTAGGGATGAGCTAGATAACGAGATTGATGAGGACCATTCATCTCAGGTACATTCAGAGTACCTGTGCTACATCAGGTGAAGGTTTGTATGAGGGGCTTGACTGGCTGTCCAACAACATCGCCAACAAGGTACCATCTCCATTTCTTATTTTCAATTTCCCTTTACTGTTTTGGATTAAGCTTTAGAATTTAAATTCTATTCTAGCATTTGTACCTGCATCTGTTTATTTATGCATCCATAAAGTTTTGGGAGCTTTTAATCTGTTTTTATTTAATTGATATTTATTATTCATCATTTTATACTTAGTACTTCCAAATAGAATCATGCACTGCAATATGCTTTTGCATTAACGCAATACCTTTCTCATCATTTACAGGCTTGAAAATTTCAACGTGGTTGCAGAACATTCTTCCATAGACAACATGATGGATTCTTTTGGGATATTTAGATCTTCAGAACTTCTAGATTGTTATTCACCTGGTTTCTTTTTCCCTCAGTTTTCACATTTGAAAGCTTTAGATTTAGCCATTGGAGTGATGGAAATTTGTATTGACTGCTGAATCACTTATGTTATGGTTTCTGCCCAATTATTGATAGAATGCTTCACTGTCTAAATTGTGCTTTCTAGATGATTCTATATTATCTGTCTTGTCAACGATTTAGGGCTCTGCCATTTATTTTCCAAATTTTCATATTCTGATTTTGGTTTTGCCTGTAATTGGATTTTGATGAGCATGATGAACTTTATCCTTGTTCAGTTATGCATCCCCTGATTGTTTGGTTGTCGATCTCCAGTTTTATTGTTCCAACTTATTAACGATTGGTCGATGTTCAGCTGAGCTGATTTACAAACTAGTTTGTAGATCTAACCATCTTGGACGTAAAATATGCGCAACAGGTGCTCATACGGTAAATAAGCTCAAAAGGAAATAACGGCCCAAAGCGTTTTCTTGTCAATAACGAAGCGAACAAAGCTACAGTGCTTAGATAAACCTAATATAATATTATATATATAATACTGATATAGTATATTAATATTATATTGATAGATCAATTTTTTTGTTGAATTAAGTGTATTTTTATCTTCAAATTTTAATCCAAGATCATTGTATAATGATGGTTTTAGATTTCTGACCTAATCTAATCTCAAAAAATGATATCCCATCGTTGAGTTGGATGATGATTTGAAAAGTGAAGGTTGGTTTGAGGTCAATGTCATATAGAATCATTATAGAGTAAGTAAATGTAGTGATCTTATCATCTTCATTCATATCATTTTTAATCTTGGGTTGATCGTCTTATATCAAACGTCCCCGGAAGAGTTAAGATTTGGATGTGCTTTTAGGGGCTATCTAGTTACTTGCCATTGGCAGGCTATGGTTGCAGTTGACTATACTGGAATGTTCAATTATAAGTGCTCAGAATAAGTATTTGGATCCTTACAATTGCAACTACAAGATACAATTCAATGGCTAAAAAACTTCTAGAATTGACCGTAGTTCCAACTAGAAAATATCTTGAAATTAAGAAAGCCTTTTAGGGATTCCTGCATTACCCCAATTGCTCCATTCTCCTGCTCCTCCACGGTGATGTGGTAACTAAATAATTATATTTTTGTTATAATATTATTCTAAATTTACGTTATAATGTATAGTGTTATAATATTGTTACAAAAGTGATATAATGTTGTATTATTATAGTACTAATATCATATTATTTCATAATAGCTATATTATATTGTGCTATTATTATATTATAATAGTAATATAATTATAATATGCAGTATTATATTAAAATATTATTATATTGATAATATTGTAATATGTTACTTTTATACTATAGTACAATTACTATATTATGTTAAAATATATTATGTTAAAATTATATTAATATTCAATTATTATTTATATATTATAATAATAATATTATAATATTATATTATCTTATTATTATAATATAATGTATTATATTATTAGATAATTGATGCTACTATGATATTATAGTCTATATAATATTCTAATTATAATAGTTATGATCAGGTATAATGAATAATGTATAATAATCACAAGTTATTGTAATGCTATTATAAATAATATGTTCGGTTATTATAATATCAATTATTTTGTATTCATGTAATTACTACACTATTTATTCTCATATCATTTATTGATTTAAGAATTGATTTTGATGAATACAAAATATTGAAGTATTTATTTTGGTACTAATTTGTTGTTGAATTTCATATTAAGAATATTTCAGAAAGCTAAAATCACTTTTAGGAAGTATTTCATGAATACTAAGTTATTGAGTTAAAGAAAGTAGATAGAAGAAGTTACATCAAGAAAAATCAAGTAAAAGAGGTTAAGAGCCGACTCCAAGTGTCAAAGAATTGACTCTGGCATGCCAATGTCAAGTAATACAATCTACAAGTCAATCTCCATTTTTATTGAGTTGACTCTCTCAGGCTGATAGAGCGTTGAATTTTTTAGTATTGATTTCGAGTCAATCGTATTTGACTTGAAGTCAACTCTCTTAAAAAGATAGCTATATTTTCAGATCAAATCTCGAGTCGACTCTTAGTTCTGTCGAGCTGACTCATAGTTACATTGAGTCGACCTCTACTTGATCTCAAGTTGACTCGACTGCGGTTGATAGTTCCAATAACTGACTGTAGAAATTTTAGAAATGCACAAAGTGAGTCTAATGGCTAGTTTTTTGTCTCATTGGCTAAAAATGATTTTTGGATATTTTAAAAGATTTTAAAGGCTACTAAATAAAGAGAAAAGTCAATAAAAAGAGAAAAACAAAGAGAAAATACAAGTGCAATAAGTGAGCCTTCAAGAAAAGTTATAAGCCTCCAATAACCAAATTTTTAAAGCATTCAAATGGTTTTCAATGAAAGAAGAGGATATTGATTGTCAAATATCCTCGACACAATCTTCAAGAGTTTCATCAATTTTTTTAATTTTTGAGGAGCTTTTATTGTGATATATATTGTATTTAATTTTTTTATTGTAAACAAATTTCAATTGAGATTGAAACTTGGAGATATGCCCATCCAAGCTTTAAATTGGAGTACGATTATTGTATGAGCCTAGGATTGGCTTGAGGGTGTGGTTTAATTGATTTTTATTGAAAAATCAATAGGATTTTGATTGTGAGCTTGGGAAAATAATTAAGCTATAATCTTGGAAGGATTATAGTAGAATTCGCAAGGATGACTTAGGAAGTGGATGTAGATGCTAAATTTGACATCGAACCATTATAAAATTTTTCTGTTTGCTCGTATCTTGTTGTCTTTTTCATTGTTCATTGTTTACATTTTCATACTATTGCCTTTAGCATAGCTCTCACTCACATTGTCTTATTTAGTTTAAATATTATGTACACAAGTTTTAAATTTTTGAAAAAATTAATTTTTCCTTCCTTTGAATTATCTATTTGGATAATAAGTGGTATTAGAGTTTGGTACTCAGTCCCTTTTGATCTAATGATCAAGAGAAAAAGGTCATATAACAGTCTAAATTATTGTTACTTGTTGAAGGGTAATCAACTAATAGACCTCATTTGTTTAATAGTACAAATTGTATATATTGGGAAAGCACGTATGTGCATTTCATTCTAGCATTTAATTATGATCTTTGGAGTGTCATAATCGACAGTCCACATACACCCATAATTAAGGTGGATGACATTGTCACTTCCAAATTCGAAAAAAATCGGGATGATCTAGATAAGAAAATGGCTAAGCTAAATACAAAAGTTATAAATATTCTTTATTATTCTCTTAATGCTAATAAATTTAATAGGATTTCTATTTATATTTCTACTAAAAAAAGATGGGATAGATTAGAGATAACCTACGAGGGTACCAGTCAAGTTAAAGATTCTAAGATAAACATGCTTGTTCATGAATATGAACTATTTAAAATTGAACAAAATGAATCAATTATAAAAATATTTATCAAATTTACTGACATTATTAATGATCTTAAAAGCTTATGAAAGTTTTATACTAACAGTGAACTTGTTCGAAAAATTTTTGGATCATTTTTTTGAACTTGCAAGGCCAAAGTAACAGCCATTCAAGAAGTCAAAGATCTAAATATTCTATCATTAAAAGAACTTAGTTCACTTATGACTCATAAGTTAACTATGAAGCAAAATAATGAAGAGAATGTTAAGAAAAAGAAGACCGTTGCCCTCAAATCCATAGTAAAAGATAAAGAAGATAGTGAAGAGTCGAAAGAAGGAGAAGAGGATGAGGATATGATACTCATCACCCAAAAATTCAGAAGGATGATGAGGAAAAAGAAACAAAACTTTAGAAGAAATTTTTTTCAAAGGATGAACCGAGCAAGGAAGAGAAAAAAGAGAGCAGCCCATGTGCTATAAGTGTAAGAAGCTGAGATATTTCAAAATTGACGATCCTCTCCTCAAGAAGTTTTCAAAGAAGATCAAGTAGAAGGCTATGGTGGCCACTTAGAGCGATAGTGAAGACTTAAGCTCTAATGAGAAAACACAAGAAGTGGCAAACCAATGTCTTATGGTACAAAAGGAGGAGGTAACATCTAAAATTAATCTTGACTTTACATTTGATGAGTTGTGTTGCTGCTGAGGAGTCGATTTGACCCAAGCTAATGAATTGGAGTTGATATGCAAAGAGAGAAATGTGATCGTAGGTTGGCTAGTCAAGATCTTTGGATCAGATTTTGGCTTCGGATCCACAGTTAATCCCTCACAACGAATCTTGCAAAACCACCAAAGATAGAAAAATCCTCACACTAGGAGGGGGTTCTCGATGATGGACCTTTCGATGCCTAAGTCTCCCACGGAAGCAAATAAAAAAAGATCTGAGTTCTCAGATGGGATTTGATGGTGAAGTCGAGTATGAAGCAGACTGGACTGAGATAGTGAGATGGAAAGTGGGAGTTCAGTGGATGTTCTGTGAGAGATGATGTTCTCTATGGAGATCAGAGTTGTCAGAGCTTTGTGGAGGAGATAAATCCAGTTCGCTTGAGTCAGTCTTTGGGAGAGGGCATGCAAAGTAAGTCTTCACTTACCCGGAGGGTCCTGGGAGATTTAGATTTTATAGGTAAAGATGGGTACCTCTCCCGAGTGAACATGTGCCATTTTTCTCTCTAGAGTTGTGGAGATGTGATCTAATTATTAGAGGATAATGGCTTCATACTTCTAGGATTTGTTGAGATTGCAAATCTCATTGAGTAGAGGAGCAGAGCTGGGAAGCAGTTGGCTGTTTGTTGCCTAGCGAGCGGAAGACTCCAGAACTCCTTCAATACGGTAATAAAAGTCCAGGTGGCAATGGCTTAGTGATCGCTCCGGCACTCCTCCATGAGGATATATGTCAGGTTGCGAGCACCACAATGGATCGATCATCTTTGGATGTATAAGTTGCCCCCTACTTCTAAGGTTGAGACATCTTTTAGCTCAGATGAAGGAAGTAGAAGGTATTGCTGCATCTACTGTGGCACTGGCGTCGAAGGTTTGAGTGGGCTTTTCAATTTTTTCAGGTTGCTATAGGCAGGGTTCTTCAAAGTGAGCCATGTTGGGATTTATCTCGAGTTGCATGCCAGATGAATTGAGGAGTCCCGATGTTACACGCCATCATGGCCATCCTCCGAGAGGTGCGATTCGAGATGGTGATTGGACGTGCGCATTCATGAAGGACATGCACCCACCTCCTTTTCTCGAGAGGGCATCAAGGTGTATAGATTTTTTGGTGCAGTGATTGGATATTTCAGTGGTGCCGATCCAGATGATATTTTAATGTCTAATAGGATGTTAACACATGGACATCGGATGGGCTATCCATTTGAATCGCCATCATCATTGGGCTATGCTATAAAGGGCATGGGGAGACGGGCTTTGCCCATCTAGTTCCCTATTTGCAGAGTTGGAGGAAAGGGGTGCTGCAGTTGTTGTTTGCCTTTTGCTTAGGGTTGTCGGTGGTTGGTTCTTTCTTTTCTCAATTTTCTTTTTGCTTTTCATTTACTTCCATAGCTTCACCCATAGGAAACCAATGGAATAGGGATTCGTTGATTTGGAATCACCTGCACAAGCTTCTGAGGGTTCTGCCATGGAGGTGCTCAGGGCCCCTCAAACTCCGAACATGGTCAAATCCATTCTAGAGGGAAGATCTCAAGCGAATCTGAAGGGAGTACAAAATCTCGAAAGATATTGTCGTTGAAGTGCCCAAAATTTTTGGTAGGGTTACTTCTTCTAAGGAAGACATGGTAGCCTTGTATGAGGAGGCCCTGAGAGTTGGCCTTAGGCTTCCAATTCTTGAGATTTTTATCAAGCTACTGAGGTGATATCGGCTCTGCTCTGCCCAACTCATCCCCAATGCCTGATGAACAATAGTTGAGTCCTTCTGCTTTCTCCTACATCGGGGGATATCTCTTCTGTTGGATTTGTGTCCTAGAAGCCAATTGTTGGCTGACACATTATGTAATTTTGGGATCTAAACTTATACTTATAATTTTTTATTATCAATAATTTTTTTTTCATTACAATCATGTTTATGTATCTATGATTATTTAAAATTAACAAAGATAATTTTGTATATTCTTAAAGTGTTAAGAATTTGAGATATATAATAATTAACGATTAATTTTTAAATATTTCTGATCAAAAGATTATCATGGAGGACAGTGATCAATCCATTTGAGATCCGTGCACAATTCACCTCCTTTGTGGGTAGATGAGTCTCCGATTTACGGTGTAGAGACATTGGGGTGAAGATGCAGGTGGTTGTTAGAGAATAACTTGCATTGAGCGTGACCAACACGAGAAGCACATAGATGTCTACTCACTCATCAGTGATTTTCTCGATGCTGCAGTGGTGTGAGTGGTCCTTTGACTTGCAGTGTCATTGGCTATTCACAGTGAGGCTATTAGGTTTGACTGCACATTTTTTTGGTCCTAGCCATTCAGATTCTTGCTGTGTATGTTGGCTTCAGTAGGTTCAGGTTCACTGTTTGGAGTAAGATGCATCTAGATAGAATCTATCGACCTTGGTAAAAAAGGAGAAGTCCTATGTGATTTGCAAGACTGAGTTCATAAAGTCTTTGGCCAAAGCAAGTGTAAATACTAGAAAAAATTTTACGGGATTCACAAATGAACTCAAGTCGAACCAATCTAGTATATGACTGACGATGGGATTTGACGAGTTCTCCATGACCTCCGTCAAGTCGAGACTCATGATAGAAGGATTGAATCATACGATAACTGCACCTAGAAGTTCATACTTTCATTCTACTGAATTGTCACTACATACTACTAGGTTTCATTGATGAATTGTGAGACTCATCGGGCATCGTCTCGATGATCGATGGTCCTCGAAGGATAGAATTGAAAATATTTTAATCCATCGAAAAGAGTTTTGATGATATTGTGATGGAGATCATAATATATCTTACTAATAAATAGAATGAAATCTATGGGGTCACACATTAAGAGATTTAATCTCGAATTTACCAATTGGACTTATGAAGTTTCAATTAGATTAGCGTTTATTGAAATCCTATTAGATTTATGAGAACCATGCTAGCACATGGTTAAACTTAATTCTTCTCAGAACTTCGATTTGATTAAGTCCATAGTTTTGAACCTAACCTAAATTTATTTGAGTTTTATTGGGCTCTTAATTGTGAGCCCAAGAGGATTTGATTAAGTCAATTAGTTGGCATAATTATCTTAACATTATCTCTTCTTTATCTCCTAATTATCTTTAAATATGCATGTGGAATAGATGGAAGAGGGAGGTGCAATTTTTTTTGGCAAG
>KE504709.1:1558195-1578599 GCA_000441515.1 Elaeis oleifera | reverse complement strand
AGGGAGGTGCAATTTTTTTTTTGGCAAGACCAGGGGCGCCAACCCCTGAATTTGGCAAGTGGGGCTCATCCCCTTCTTATGTGTGGCATGGAGGAGAGAGAGGTGGGGCCACGCCCATTCTTATTTGGATAGAAATCCTATTGTGGGGCATCAAGAGTTGACGAACTGATCATATATCATTTATATCTGATTTTAATTAGAATAAATTAGAATAAAAAGGTAAAAGATTCTTATGAGATAAGGATCTATTTTTTAAGATAAATGGGTTTCTATTTTGTGTTAGGGTAGTGCCTATATAAAGGGTATGTCTTTAGGATTTCTAGCTAATAGAGTTTTTGGTGAAACAACTCCTCTCTTTCTTTCTCCATGCCTCCTCTCCTCCCTCTCTTCTCTTCCACGCCCAAGAGTTGGGCGTCCCCTCTTCCACACGCTAAGAGGTAGTGCTTTGTGACTCAAGAGTGAAGATCAAGGAGAAGAAGAAGAAGACTACTGATCAAAGAGTTGATCCCGCAGTCAGATCAAGATGTTGATCAAAGTGTTTAAGGCTAAGATTCTTCTTGAGAAGAAGAGTCTTCTATGAAGAGAGATCAGTTTGAGATTGATCCCGGTGGATATCCGTAAAGGTCGGACGCATATGCGACTCGAGTGTCTACGAATCCGTGATCATCAAAAGCGATGAATATCTACCCACGCAAGATAATGAAATCTGATCTCATATTTATTTCTAAACTCCATATTGTATATATGTGTTTTCTCTTGGGCTTGGATAGGATTAGATTTGATCTTTTGCATGTGGGTTAAAGGTTTAATCCGTTTATTTCTACGACGTATTTCAAAAGTTTTGAAATCTATACATGCTGTCTATCTAATTTCTAACAATGATATCAGAGCCACTGATTTTAAAATATATATGATCTAATTTTTAGATTAGATCTGAATATTTTAATGATTTAAATTAATTTGTACTGATATAAGGTTGTCTTTGTATAGGGTTTACCTCCTATATTGTAAAGATTGTCCTAGCGCGAAATTGATCGATTTTGAAAATTATTTAAAATAATTAAATCAAATTTGTATATCTAAAAATTAGCATATATCATATATTTAATTTAAGTTTAGATATGAAATTAGAATGATTAAAATTTTACATCAAACTGATATAAGGTTGTCCTGATATAGGGTTTACCCCTATATTGTAAAGGTTGTTCTAGTTTGATGTGATAGATTTTAAAAGATATTTTAAAATATTTTAATCATTATTTCAGATCTGATTTTACATGTATTTGATATGTATAAAATTAGTTTAAATCTAAAATTTAATGTATATGTGATGCATATTTAATTAGATCTGAAACTACATATATTTGATATATGAAATTAGGTTAGATCTGAAACAGTTTCAAGATCATAAGTCACTAATTACATACAATGAAATATAATCTAAAAATTATTTTAGATCTGAAATTATGTTGTTGGATGTGGGTATGGGTTGAACAAATTAGATCAGTGATCAAACTACAATTAGGGTCTAATTGATTAGATTAAGCTAGAACTCATTTTCGATTTTGAGTAGTTGATTGAATCTAATCGATGGAGGATTAGGATTAGATCAAAGGGGCTCAAAGTCGAGTTTAGTTATAGTTGATCGTATCGATTCATATTTTGATGTGAGTTGATTGACTCAAGATCGAATTTGACTCAGTGGTTCGGACCTATTTCAATAGGTTAACCTGATCGATTTTAATCGATCAATTTGGTATCTAAGGTAAATATTTAGAGGGTGGTTATTTAATTGGTTCTACTGTCTGACCTGATCAATTCTGATTGGTGTCTAAGAAAAGCAACGAGGGGACCCCCACGCATCTTAACTTACCTGGCCATCTTTGAAAATTCAGTTTTGTATTAGGTTACTTGTGGACTCGAGTTCACCCATGTCGACTAGGTTGGTTATACATATTAATGTGCTGACCTAATTTAATCAGTTAGATGTCAGATCTGCTGATTTAGAAGAGATCTAAACCTAAATCTTCTTATTAAATATTAAGTCTAGAGGTCTTCCATCGTTGTAGAGATGCGGGTGCCTTTCTAACGTTGATCGTTCTCAGCTGGTTATAGTGGTTCGATTGTATCGAAAAAGTACAACAACTCTATTGACACTTGATATCTCGGGGTAGAGATGGAGTTGGGCCCAATAACTCTTAGGTGAGGATCTCAATGATTGCTTTGCGTCCGTTGGTGAATGATGGATCTAACTTAACTAAGAAATATGCCAATAACTGTTAGGTGAGGCCACAAGACTTAGAGACCAAGCCCATTGCATCTTGTTTAGTGAAGCAATGGATAAAGTGTTATCCACTCATTGGTCTGTACTCACCAATAATTATTAAGTGATGTGTGTATAGATTAATGGGATCGCAGTACCCACTTAAAATCAATCGCATATAGATTTCCATTTATCTACCTGAGGAGTGTGGGAGATTCGAGGAAATAATGAGAACCTTTATTTTTTTAAAAATCTCTAGAACAAATAATCTTATATGTATAAAATCTAACTAGAAACTATTCTCTCTATAGATAACCATATCGAGTTCAAACCCCTTAGCCCGAATCTTTGATACAAATAGATTGACCGGCACTAATTATAAAGACTAGGTCTGAAATCTGAGAATTGTTCTCAATTTTGAAAAACTCACACATGTCCTAGACCAAGAAGCTCCTGTGTTACCTGCTCGCCCATCCGCTGATCAACGAGTTGTACTTGAGAAATGGATGGACGAAGATAACAGGCAAAGTGCTACATCTTAATATCCATGTTCAATGATCTTCAGCAATAGCATGAAGATATGAGGACTGTTAGAGAGATGCTGGTTTACCTGCAAGAGTTGTATGGTGAATAGAGTCGCACAGCTCGCTTTGAGATCTCTCAGAGACTTTTCAGAGTGAAGATGCATGATGGGCAGTCTGTCAATGATCATTATCTGACAATGATCAAGGACATAGAGGAGCTTCAGAAGCTCGAAATGAATATGGACAAGGAATTACTGGTGGATCTGATCCTCCAGTCTCTTCCTGATTCATATGGACAGTTCATCTTGAACTACCATATGAATAAGATCGATGCTACTTGTCTGAGTTATTGAATATGCTGGCAAATATAGAGGACACCTTGAAGAGTTCAAGGGGCATAGTTCTGGCTGTAGAGTGGACTTCTTCTAAAAAGAAGTCTTCTTTTAAGAAGAAAAAAAATCCGTGAAGAAGCAGAAGAACGAAGTCAAGCCCAAGAAATAGGTTCCTAAGAAGACCGACGATAAAAAAAATATTTCATTACAACGTCAAAGGCCACTGGAGGAGGAACTGTCCGACCTAACTGACGACTGTCAAGAGCAGAAAGAAGATGGGCCTTTCAAAGGTACATCTGAAATGCTTGTTATTGAAACTAATCTTATGGTTCTTCTTCTTCTAGTTGGGTTCTTGATTTGGTTCAAGTGCTCATTTATGCACTTCAATGCAGGGTCTTGAAGAAGTTAAGGGGCTGAGGGAAGGCGAGATCACTCTTTCGGTCGGCAATGAAGTAAAAGTTGTTGTTATGGCTGTCGGAACCTATCCTCTGCGACTATCGTTAGGATTTAGTTTGCTTTTGAGAGACTGTTATTATGTACCTGTAGCCAGTAGAATTTGATTTCTATCTCAGTGTTAGCATAGGATAACTATAATTTTCATTTCAATAAAGATATGTGTTTAATTTATTTCAAAATAAATTATTGCACGTACTTTTTTGATTGACGGTCTTTACCATTTGCATACGGATGCATATGTAAACATTAACGAATAAATAGTGAATGCCATAGGGTCTAAGAGATCTAGAGATAGGATTAGCCAAAAGTATTTATGGCACCTTAGGTTAGGCCATATTGGAAAGGACAGACTCAACAAACTGGAGAAAGATGGTCTTCTCGGACCATTGACTTTCGAGTCTTATCCAGTCTGTGAATCATGTCTTCAAGAATAAATGATCAAGCTATCCTTTGTGGGATAAGAGGGCCATTGAGATATTAGCCCTGGTACACAATGACGTGTGTGGTCTATTTGATGTACAAGCTAGAGATGGCTATATCTACTTCATAACCTTTACTAATGATTATTTACGGTATGAATTTGTATATCTGATACATCGAAAGTCTGAAGCCTTTGAAAAGTTTATAGAGTTCAGACATGAAGTAGAAAAATAGATCGAAAAATCTATAAAGATTCTTCGATCAGATCGAAGAGGGGGATACCTTAGTGGAGAGTTTCGGACCTATCTCAAAAATAATGGCATAGTCTCACAGTGGACACCTCCAGGGACACCTCAGCTCAACGGGAATCCGAAAGGAGGAATCAGACCCTATTAGATATGGTTCGATTTATGATGAGCTTCACAGACCTTTCTGACTTTCTTTGGAGACATGCATTGCTTTCTGTGATTCATCTCTTGAATCGGATTTCCTCTAAATCTATTCCTACCACACCATATGAGTTATGGCATGGTAAGAAGCCAACTCTTGAGTATCTCAAGATTTGGAGATGTCCAGCCCATGTCAAGCGACAGCAGGTAGATAAGTTAGAGGCTTGGTCCTTTAGAGCTCGTTTTATAGGATATTCTAAGAAATCATGGGATACTACTTCTATCTTCCTCAGGATCACAATGTGATTATGAGCCGCCATACCGTTTCTTGAAAAAAGAGTTTATCCAAGATGGAGGCAGTGAGAGAAAGATTGAGCTTGAAGAGAAAGTCTCTGAAGAGCATCGAGTCTAAAAACTTGAATCCAATAATGAGCTAGTAGATGTGATACCTCCTCCACATCATAGATCAAGTAGGATCTCCCATCCTTCTGAAAGGTACTTAGGTATTCTTACAGAGGATTTAGAGGAAGCATTCTTTGTGGGAGAGGGACAATAGAAATGATCTTAAAACCTACGATGAGCCAATGTTAGATGTAGACTCCGAGAAATGGATGGAAGCGATGAAGTCAGAAATTAACTCTATGCATTCTAACCAGATTTGATCCTGAGTAGATCCATCTGAAGGTATTGTACCTATTGGATGTAAATGAATTTATAAAAAAAGATTAGATTGGATAGTAAGATAGAGACCTATAAGGCAAGGCTAATCGCAAAAGGTTATAGTAAATGCGAAGGCATTGACTATCATGAAATTTTTTCACCTGTAGTCATGCTGAAATCCATCCATACTCTGCTTGCCATAGTAGCATTTCATGATTATAAAATTTGACAAATGGATGTGAAAACTGCCATTCTAAATGGATATTTTGAGAAAGATATCTATGTGAAGTAGCCTCTGGATTTCACGTCCAATAATAGTGATCATAAGGTCTGAAAGTTGTAAAGATTCGTATATGGACTCAAGTAAGCATCTCGGAGTTAGAACACTCGCTTTAATGATGTTATCAAAATATTTGATTTCATCAAAAATGAGGAGGAGCCATGTGTGTATAAAAGATTAGTGAGAGTGCTGTCACATTCTTCATATTGTATATGGATAATATCCTTCTGATTGAGAATGATATTTTCATGCCGACGTCAGTCAAAGTATGATTGTCGAAAGACTTCATCATGAAAGATCTAGGAGAAGCTTCCTACATTTTTGTATAAAGGTCTATAAGGATAGATGTAAGAGAATGATAGGACTCTCACAGCAGATGTACATAGAGAAGGTGCTGAAGAGGTTCAGCATGGAAAACTCCAAAATGGGTCTTTGCCCTTTAGATATAGCATTCATCTCTCCAAGAAGATATGTTCTGACATACCTGAGGAGATCCAACGCATGAGCAAGATCCCTTATGCTTCGACAATAGAGAGCCTCATACCATGTTATATATACGCCCTGATATAGCACTTGTCGTGAGTGCACAAGTAGATATCAAGCGAATCTAGGTGAAGAACACTGGATTGTTGTTAAAAACATCCTTAAGTACTTGAGAAGGACTCAAGATTTGATGTTGGTCTTTGGTAGAGGATCGGAGCTACAAGTTGAGGGATACACCAATTCAGATTTTATAGCTAATATTGATGATAGAAAGTCTATATCGGGGTATATCTTCTTATGTAATGGTGGTATGGTTAGTTGGAAGAGTTTCAAGCAATCGATCATTACAGATTTGATCATGAAAACCAAGTAAATCGTCACCTCTGAAGCTGCTAAAGAAGTCTTTTGGTTCAAAAAGTTCATTGCAAAGCTGGATGTGATGTCATCAGATGCCATTGCACTGCACTGCGACAACAACGATGCTATAGCCCTCACTAAGGAGCCTAATTCTCATTAGAAGTCTAAGTACATAGAGCGGTGATTTCACATCATACACGAATACCTTGAGAAGAAATTCATCGAGGTGCAGAGAGTCGACTTCACACTGAATGTAGCGGACCCGCTGATCAAACCTCTCAGTCAGTAAAAGATCGAAGCTCACCTTGAGAAGATGGGTCTTTGGTATATAGTCAATTGACTTTAGGTCAAGTGGGAGTTTGCTGGATTTATGTCCTAGAAGTCAATTGTTGGCTGACACATTATATAATTCTAGAGTCTAAACTTGTACATATAATTTTTTATTATCAATAAAGGATTTTTTCATTTCAATCATGTTTATGTGTCTATGATTTATCTTAAAATTAACAAAATAATTTTGTATATTCTTAAAGTGTTAAGAATTTGAGACATACATTAATTAGTGGTTAATTTCTAAATACTCCCGATCAAAAGATTATCACGGAGGACAGTGATCAATCCATTTGAGATCAATGCACAGTTCACCTCTCTTGTGGACAGATGAGTCTCGGATCTGTGGTGTAAAGATACTGGATGAATGTGCGGGTGGTTGTTAGAGAATAACTTGTACTGAGCGTGACCAACATGAGAATCACATGGATATCTACTCACTCGTCAGTGATCTTCTTGATACTGCTATGGTGTAAGTGGTCCTTTGACCTACGATGTCATTGGCTATTCGCAGCGAGGCTACTAGGTTTGACTGCATATTTCTTGATCCCAACCATTCGAATCCTTGCTGTGTATGTTGGCTTCAGTAGATTCAAGTTCGTTGTTTAGAGTAGGAGCACCTAGATGGAATTTATCGATCTTGATAGAAAAGGAGAAGTCCTATACAATTTGCAAGATTGAGTTCAAAAGTCTTTAGCCAAATCAAGTGTGAATACTAGAAAAGAGTTTTCACGAGATTTACAAATGAACTCTAGTCGAGCCAATCTAGCATATGATTGACGATGGGGTCTGACAAGTTCTCCATGACCTCCGTCAAGTCGGAACTCACGATAGAAGGATTGAATCATACGATAACTACACCTAGAGGTTCGTACTTTCATTCTACTGGATTGCCACTATATGTTGCTAGGTGTCATTGGTGGATTGTGAGATTCATCGAGCATCGTCTTGATGATCGATGGCTCTCGAAGGATAGAATTAGAAATGTTCCAATCCATCGAAAAGAGTTTTGATGATATTGTGATAGAGATCATAATATATCTTACTACCAGATAGAATGGAACCTATGGGGTCACACATTAAGAAATTTAATCTCGAAATTTTCAATTGGACTTATGAAGTTCCAATTGGATTAGCATTTATTGAAATCCTATTAGGTTTACGAGAACCATGCTAATATACGGTTAAACCTAATTCTTCTTGAGACTTCAATTTGATCAAGTCTATAGCCTTGAACCTAACGTAAATCTATTTGAATTTTATTAGACTCTTAATTATGAGCCCAAGAAGATTTGATTAAGTCAATTAGTTGGCATAATTATCCTAACATTATTCTTTTTATCTCCTAATTATCTCTAAGTGTACATGTGGAATAGATGGAAAGAGAGAGGCCCAATCTTTCTTTTTGGCAAGATCAGGGGGAGCCAACTCCCTAGATTTGGTGAGTGGGGCTCACCCCCTTCTCATGTGTGGCATGGAGGAGAGAGAGGTGGGGCCACACCCATTCTTATTTGGATAGAAACCCTATTGTGGGGTGCCAACTCTTGGCGCCCCAACTACCTAACATGTATTTCTAGAGTGCCTCTTGTACATACTTAAAGGGGCTAATCATATACCATTAAATTAGATCAAAAAGGTAGAGGATTCTTTTGAGATAAGGATCTATCTTTTTAAATAAATGGGTTCCTATTTTGTGTCAGGGTAGTACCTATATAAAGGGTATGTCTTTAGGGTTCCTAGCTAATAGAGTTTTTGGTAAACAAACTCCTCTCTCTCCTTTCTCCACACCTCCTCTCCTCCCTCTTTTCTCTTCCACGCCCAAGAGTTGGGCATCCTCTCTTCCACATGCCCAGAGGTAATGCTTTGTGACTTCAAGAGTGAAGATCGAGGAGAAGAAGAAGAAGGCTACTGATCAAGGAGTTGATCCTGCAGTCAGATCAAGGTGTTGATCAAAGTGTTTAAGGCTAAGATTCTTTTTGAGAAGAAGAGTCTTCTACGAAGAGAGATCAGTTCGAGATTGATCGCGGTGGATACCTGTAGAGGTCGGACATATGCGTGGCTCGATCATTTACGAATTCATGATCATCAGAAGTGGTGAATATCTACCGGTGCAAGGTAATGAAATTTGATCTCATATTTGTTTCTAAACTCCAGATTGTATATATGTGTTTTCTCCTAGATTTGGATAGGATTAGATTTGATCTCTTGCATATGGGTTAAAGGTTTAACCCATTTTATTTCTACTACATATTTCAAAAGTTTTGAAATCTTCACATGCTGCCTACCCTATTTCTAACATCTTCATGATAAAATAATTTCGAGCATTTTTCCAAGTGAAGATGCACCCTTGGAGTAGGGATTGGTTGTACACTTCTCCATGAAAGGATGTTACCAATTTCCCTCCGATCCCTTTTTCATTCATGAGTGGAAGAGTCAATTTTCTTTACGTCCTCCTCACCTTCGTGGGGTCACCAATGAAGTCTATATTTTTGGAGCTTCTTGAGTTGACTAAAGTAGAGGAGGTGATAGTGAAGGAGTTGAAGCAGCTTAGGATGCCCCCATATTTTGAGCTTCTCAACGAGGATCTTCTCAAAAGATTATACTTCGATAGTCTGACCTTGGAGGTAAGCATTAGTACTTAGGTGTTTGACCCTTAGATTATGGACTCAAAATATGTGGACTCTTGAGTTGGTGCAAGTTTAACATTCTCTTGGAAGGAGTTATCTGGTCCTCCAAAGAACAAGGAGAAGAAGAGGAAGAGGATAATCTTACTCCCTTCTCTTGAAGCTATTATGACTGAAGTTACTATTGCTGAGGTTGGAGCTATCAAGGCTGAGTTAGTAGATCAGCTGAAGAAGAAGTAATCAAAAGGAAGTATGCTGCCCTTCACTTAATGTTGCTGTGGTTGACGTAGTCCCTGTTGAGGATGGTCTTCCCAATGTGTCAGATGGAAGTGCCCCAGCTCTCTTAAGCATTCCATTTCTTTACTGCCAGCTCCATGCAGACGGTTGAGGCTTATGTGAAATTGCTAGGGAGCTAGTTTTTCAATTGAAGTGGAGAGACTACAAGCATGATCCTTCAGGTAATACCTTTGAAACACTATCAAGGTAAAGCTTTAGCTTTGATTCTCTTTTTGGTGCATCTTCCTATTGACTTGGTGTTGATTGTCAGAGAGCCTTTACAACATGTGGCATGCTTTAGCAGGTCTGACATCTAGGTGAAGAAGCTCGCTAGCTCCACAGCCATCTTTAAGTAGTCGAGGAGAAGCGAGATAAGGCTGAGAAGGGATTGTAGTCCGCCTTGGTGCAATTGGAGGAATAGCTTACTGCAAAGAACTCTCAAGTCGATGTAGTAAAAGCAGGCTTAGGGGAGGCTAGGACTTTCCTAGAGGAAGCTGAGAAAAACCTTAGAATAAAGGTAGCCCGATTCCTAAAGAGTGAGGCCGAAGCTGCATGTGCACGGGACTAGGCAGTGGGGCCGAGAAAGCTGTGAACCAACTAAGGAGGAGGCGACCCAAATGAGAGTGGCTCAATCTTGGCTGGCAGATAATGCTGCGAGCATTGATTGCTATCTGATGGAAGCTGTTGCCAAGAGTAGAGGACTTCAAGTGAAGTGAAGCCTTCTACAAGGAGCTTCTGATCTCATGCCAAGAAGCCTTCTTTATTGGCTTCGATCGGTGCAAGAAGAAGATTAAGGTGCAATTTCTAGAGATTGACTTGAATCTCATATCGGCACTAGCTTCTTCTTCCTTAAGCAGCAATTTGGTTGATGCTGGAGAAGACGGGGATGTGGGGGTGACATTGAGTTGCACCCTTAATGAATTTTCTTCTTTTTGTAAAATTTGACTAATAGAACTTTGTGACTTTAGGAGAAGCTATTGGAATGAATGAATTTTCTTTGTGTGCTCAACTTTTTCTCTTCTCTTCTTGTGCATGTGTCCTTATTTGGTTCTTTTGACTTGGATAGAGATGACGTTCACTATGAAAAGTTATTGGCTGGCTTACTGAAAGTGAAGAGAAGGAAGACTAGCCATGCTAAGGTGAGCCAAAAAGCGAGAGGATAGGATTCAGCTGTTTCCGGCTTCACAGGTGGCATTCCCCAATTGAGCCTTCTCTAGGCATCGTCGGGGATGTGCTGCAAGTTGAGGTGAAGGTCGTTGTTCAGTCTATCAAGACTGTTGAGCCGAGCTTGATGAAGATCGAAAGAAGCTTGCTCAATGCAGAGCCTCTTTTGGGTGCATCAATTGTTCGAGCTGTCAATATCGAAGTCTGGGCCAAGGTTTTAGGACCATATGTCGAGTCAAGATTGGATCCATCTAGCCTTAAAGAGCTGTCCTTAGGCTTGATAGAGGTCGTCGGCCAAGGTGTCATAGCAAAATCTTTTATGATCACTATGGTCAAAGTCTTAGATGCAACAATCGAGGCATTCTGAGCTGATAGTGAAGGGCCTGGAGGTCAATCTGCCTAGGCGACTTTGGCAATTGCAATTGGATCGATGGATATTAAGGATGGGGCTAAGGAAGGGACAGTCATTGCATGGTCCAAGATTGTGGAAGTGACTGTAGGCCCTTCTCAGCATGCAGTCGAGGCTTCACCTTTCTATCCTCCGACTGATCTTTTCTTCCTGCTTCTCTTGAGTAGGTCCTTCATCCTCCTACTTCTGACTGGACAGATAGAAAAGATTAGTCAGTAATCTTCAAGTACTATCGATCTTGAGAGATAATTAAAAGGCTGATACCTCTATAGGATAAAGAGTACCTTGCTAGCATGATTGACAAAGAGGCTCTCTTGAGTGCGTATCACAGCACCATGATGGTAAGTCTACCACCTTTCGATGCTTGTTCTACAAGAACAGCTAAAGAATAGAAAGAAAGAGAGAAAGAGAAGGGAAGGAAGGAGAAGCGAAGGCGATTGTGGAGAGGAGAAGGGAAGGCTAGTGTAGAGCATGGATCTCTTTTTGCCACTTCCTCTAACCTTTCTTTTAGTTTGGGCCTCTAGTAGAAGAGTCCCCCAATTAAGAATATACGATGAGTCTTCTAGTCTTCATGATGGGTTATAGAGGAACAAGGTGATGAAGAGAAGAAGGGTCTTAGGGCTAGGCTCTCAATTTTGGCATAATATTCTTAAGGCTCTCTAATTTCTCCCCTTTTCTCATGAGAGAATAGTCTGTTAATTGATGGAAGGGAAGGATCAAGTGCTACAATCAAAGGTTCTAGGATATTCTTAGGATCTAAGGACTATGAAAGGGGTGCTAGATGGAGTGTTTTGATGGGTGGAAACAAATTCACATGGATTGCTTAGAGAGTCCTAAGATGGTTGTCTAGGATTCTGAGAATTTAGAGAGAAGAGTATACTTTCTTATGAATTGAAAAGCTAGGATTAACAATGATAAAAGAGAAACTATAGGTAAATCTAGGATTTAGAAATGATATTAATGCAAATAATCCTAGATAATTCAATAGAAGAGGTGATAGACTTGGGAGGCCCGATGCAAAACATCTAATTAGGTAAATACATATAATAAATCTTAACTTGGACAAAGTTAGTCATTTATAGGGGAAATCTCTAGTTTATCTTAGTAAGAGA
The DNA here is from genome assembly GCA_000441515.1 of Elaeis oleifera. Lineage (NCBI taxonomy): Eukaryota > Viridiplantae > Streptophyta > Magnoliopsida > Arecales > Arecaceae > Elaeis > Elaeis oleifera. The sequence goes on along the minus strand of KE504709.1, from coordinate 1,566,520 downwards.
GAGAAAATAGTATGAGAGAGAGATAGACTTTAGAATAGGATATGTATCCTCAGACGCTTTGCATGATCATGGAAGAAGAGGATCAATGTAATTATGTATGTATTTGGGTAAGATCCAATAATTTTCTAAAGCTTTATAAAGAGAGTTAAATGCAGCAAAGTTTGCTATTGAAAAGCATGTAGTTGTAGAGTGTATTAGACCTAATACATATGCGGAGGATTAGAAGAATTCTAGAAGGTCTAGGTATTGTTAAGAGAGAGTGCCAAGTGGCATGATCCTAAATGATGTGGTCTTAAAATGGGAACACGTGATAATTAAGGTGTTAAATTAGGGTGACAATATCATAAGATATTTTCTCTAAATGGAGATCTTGGCCCAATTAGGTGTGAGAATAAGATGAAGGGTAAATGATGAGGTTAGAGATTTCGATGGAGGTGAATTTTAGGGAATGATGGTTGATGATAAAAGATAACTACGTTAAATAGAACAAATGATAGTCCAAATTTTAGCAAGTTTGAAGGTAATTGATCAAAATGTATTTTGCATAAATTAAAGATGGTATCCATGGTCTGGAGGGAAAGGTGTCCAGATGCAATTTGGATAGGGAGTGATAAGGTTTAATAGATTAATTATGAATTAATCAAAAAAATTCATCCAAAAATGCAGCAAATTCTTTTTTTAAAAAAAAGATAGTTAGGACTAACAAGGCCAAACTGCACCAAGAAAAGATGGAGATTAGGCTGGGGTATGGTCAAGAAAGGTTTAGAAATGCTTTGCCCTCAAATCCAAGCTCTAAAACTTTATTTGATAGGGAGAATAGAAAAATTCATCCTAAAAATAGTAAAACATTAAAAATATGGATTCGGACTGAATTAGGACAAATTAAGCTCGTAGAGAGTGTGGCGAGGGTCTAAGAATAGATGAAAATTGATTTGGCCATCAACAATAACATAAATTTATTAATTGTGATAGTTGGGTTTGTCTACACCATTTTTAATCTACAAGGAAACTCAAAAATTTTCTTAATGAAACTCGATACATTTCTCTCTAGGTACCATCCCCTCTTGAAACATTCACTCATATTAGAAAGATTTTCTTTTTTAATTCGTGTCCTCTCCAGCTTGACCATTAACCAAACCCTTCGAGTTTCATCCTTTAAAACCTTAGCTATGGGAGAGCCAAGAAACAAGGTAAGAAGGATGGCAGTAGAGCAATCCTAGAGATGGCTCTCCAACTGCCATAGTCAAAGAATCCTATTGTCGACATGCCCTAGAATTTCAATACGAGAGAATGAGAAGACCTGGCAATGTGGGGAGATCGATTCCCCATTGAAGGGTTCAGTATTTCTATTGGTTATAATTTTAATAGTCACTTTTTGCTGATCAACCTCACTCCTAGATGTGTCCTGCAACAAATCTAAGATAGCCATATCATTTGATAGTAGCAACCCAAAAATGTTCAAAAATATGGATATTATCAACTGGAGCATGTTAGATGTCGTCAGAAACAAGTGATGGATTGCAGCTCTCGAGTCTTTAGATGGCACCTGATTTTTCAAAACCGAACAAGTGATAAAGCAGCTCTAGAGTCCTCAAAAACAACTGATCTTTGGATGGCACCGGATTTTCAAACCAATGTAAAACTTCAAGGCTAGGTATCATATGTAGGAGGAAAGGAAGCTCTATAAATCTCTTTTAGCGGGATCCTAGTTAAACAAACTAGGATACAACAAGACTGATCGAGATAAAAATAATCTGAATCTTTGAGCAAGCTCCCCCTCAAAGCACGATAGTGAACTTGGAGAACTTAGTGGAATTGTCAATAATTCACTCCCTTCCAGATAGACCTTAGGTTGCATTTGGTGTATCACAATTTGGATTGCCTTCAAGATAGATTGCCATCATTAAATTGCCAGTAATATTGATTATTGTGTTAGCTACACACCGGTAATGTTGTAGTAAAATTACTAAATTTTTTTAAGAAAATTACTGAGAATCTTGATTGACATATTTGGTATGACAAACAGATTACTGATAACGCGAAATCAAATTTTCGAAATACTTCTAACTCAAATCTATTAAAATTTATATACTATGACTTATGCTCAATATTATCCTAGTGTTGTGGCTGCCGGACAGCATATAAAGAGCAATGTGCCTATCCGCAGGCTGTCGGCCCCCACCTCTACCACCGACCGCCGCCGCTGCTGTAGACCGCTGCCGCCACTGCCACAAACCGCCACTCTAAACCGCCACCGACAGCTGCAGACTGCCACCCTCCGTCGCCTCTGCCGCCTGTGAGTGACCATAATTTTTATACTTTTTAATTAAAATATATTCATCAGCTTGGTTTGGCCTTAGGGAAGTAATTACTCAACTTCATTTATCTTGAATCTGGATTGAAGGAGACTCCTTAACTGTTATACGGTGGCTCTCTGGCAATCCTAATTCAGTTATTTCCTCAAGGCAACCAAGTAGCGGATTTTCTTGCTAACTAAACTCTTGTAGGTGACATTCATTCGCAGAGGATGAGTACTTGCCAATTCAATTATCCTATCTTTTACAGGCTGATGCAGCAGCAGTCGCATTTATTTGGGACACTTAATAATCTTGGCTGTTTTTTTAGTTACTTGTTTTGGATTTTGCAATGTTTGTTTGCCGTCTACAGTTTGTTGCAATGCTACATTTTTCCTCACACTCGACAGCTCCTTCACATCACCTTCTATACATGCATGCTTGATGGTTCTCAAGCTACATCTTTTCAGATGTGACTGTCAATTTCAGAGGTTTTAAGCGCATTACTTTGTTTATTGTCTTACACGCACTGCTGGGTCATAGCAACTGCTTGTTTGTTCCTCGCATAGTACATTCCACTCACTTCATTTCTACTTTGGCTTCACCATCTGAGAAAAAGCTTTGCTGCCTACCACTGCTGTGCTGCAGAGGAGGTTTATAGTTTTAGGCAAATTGAAAGATGGAGTTGGGTTTTGCAGCACATTTGGCGCGAAGTCCGGCATGCTCGTAGGATTGTATTTTACAGTTCATTGTACTCACTCTGGGCCTGAGGGTTATTGGTTCTATGCTGAATTGCAGTTCTTTATCACTTTGATTTCGAATGGGTCGGTGTCTATCATGAGCTCAGAATTCCCACTATTATCTTTCATACTCCTCTGGTATTGCTCTCAAAGCCAGTTGGTGCACCTGTTTGGTTTATTTATGGCTTATTTACTACCAGTCCTTGTTGCTACAAAGTCTTCTCTACTAATTTTGGCAGACATTTCCCCCTGTTCCTTCTATGGCGCTTCTTCGTGTTCTACATTGCAGCTGATTTTATGTTCATTTCCAGAATCTTGGCATCAACATTAAGCTTCCTATTCCTTGTCTACATCAGCTAATTGGGTATTGTTCTTCACTGTAGAAGGTATACAGGTCTATAGTGGTTATTGCATTATTTCCATCTTTTCCTAAGAGTACACAATGCAGATTTATCAATATCTCTTACCTCTATTGTGGAGTTCCTTTCAGTGATCTACATTTTCTTCCTCATCCAGCCGTCGCCAACTTTTGTTTCAATTACAGCAAGACCAATTTATATACGTTGTATATATTTATACATCATTCTATACATCTTCTTTTTGGCCTATATACTGTTCCGTAATGCAGGCACTTTTTGTAACCAACTGTACAGCACCTCTCCGGGTAATGAAGTTTCATTTTCTACCAAAAAAAAAAAATACAGCGAGCAACAAACACTTCCTGCATATGCTAGTCTCTATGGAACAGTTGCTGATGAATGACAATTTGACAATTTGATATAGAATGATTGTTAATTTCAGCCATAGGAACAGCTTCCTTTGTAGAACTATACTTGCTGGCAGAGCTATCTTGTTTCATTTCTATCACGGATTGATAGTAAATATAGCAAATAAAGAGCACACGACACAACCGAAATGAGACAAATATAGCCAATTAAAAAAGAAATCCTACATCAACAAGAAGCATTTATAGTTTGTTGGAACAACTACACGTCACAAAAGTTAACATGTTCAAATCTAAAACTATTGATAAATCATTTGTAGCTTATTGGAACAACTACACATCACAAAAGTTGACATGTTCATACTAAACTACTATAGATAATTCAACCAAACAACCACAGCACTAAAGACAACCACACCTAGCAAACCAGATGTTCTAACTATGACTCAAATAAAGGACATTCAATACATGATATTTTCTCAATCTTTGAGATAGTCAAAAGAAGTAAGTCAGATTTGCACTATCACGAGCAATTATCAATCCATCTTTAATCATCAACGACTCATGCAACTCCAAATCTTCAATCTCAACTATTGCTTCATAAATCTTTTCTTCAAATCTTGATCATCCGTAAGGAACTGAAAATAATCTGCCAACTTATCAATACTTTTACTTGAAGCTTGACACATTCTCCAAAAGCAACTTCTTCCTCATTAAAAACCTTCTTTTTTCTTGACCTTGATTGATTTTGAGATGAAGAAGCACTCTATTGAGGATGACCAATAGAAATTTGGAGAATATAGTTGTTACTCTCAAATTCGATAGGATCTACAAACTGAATCTCCTCCCCACTATTTACCGCATTTACAAGAATTTTAATGCCGAACCTACAAATTGAGCCCACTTTAAATTACCAGCAATTCGGATAGATGCCAGCTACCAAGTGCAACCTTAGTCCTTCCACACAGACGTACACATCTCATATGGACAAAATTAAAAGCAGAGTTCAAAATAATACAAGAGGAACTCTCGGAACATAGCTAGCACTCCGCTAAGGTCCTCAACCTCTCCACCTCCTTCCCCATAATTCCCGCCTTCGCCAAACTCCCTACCGTCCTCCACACCAACCCCAAGTCCTTCCGCCAATCCCCCCCGCCATCCTCTTATACAATAGCTCTCGAAGGTCATCCTCTGCACATACTCGTCCCCGCAGAGCTCCACCAGCGCCTCCTTCGCAGCGTTACTCCCGTAGAATACCCTCTGCAGGAGATCCAAGAACCGGAACATCCACAGGTACTCTCTGTCCCATTTCCTCAAGTACTCTCTCCTCAATTCCTCTTCGGTCACCACATCCTTGCTGTTATCGTTCCAAATCCTGGCGATCGCCTCGCCGCACATCCTCCCCGACTTGGCGGCGAAGTAGATACCCTCGCCGGAGCACTTCGTCACGTACCCAGCGGCGTCGCCGACGAGTGCCACCCGCCCACCACCCGCCGCGGCCGTGGGTGCTCCGGGATCGGGTGCGCCTCCACCTTGATCACCTCCCACCGGCGATCTTCGACCAGACCCGGGCCCGGATCCCGGCCTGGTACTTCTTGATCTCTGGCTTGGACATCACCGTGCCGGTGCCCACCGCAACGTGGTCGCACTTGGGGAAGACCCACCCGTAGAAGTCCGGCGACACGTCGCTGCCGACGTATATCTCGGCGAGGTCCTCGTAGTGGGCCATCTTCTCCGGTGGGAGGCGGATCCGCTCCTGGAAGGCGATGGCTGAGGAGTAGGTGCCGGCGGAGACGGATCGGGCAACGCGGCTGTTGGCCCGTCGGCGCCGACGACAACGTCAACGGCGAGGGTGGAGGGGTTCCGGCGAGGGTGCCGGGGCGGGGGATGATATATAGTGAATTAAATAGGGCTCGCCGGAGGAGAGGGAGGAGGGGGCTTCGAGGGAGGTGAAGAGGCCGGGGAGGAGGTGGGCGCCGCGGGATTGGGCGCGGGAGCGGAGGAAGGCGTCGAGCACCTCGCGGCGGAGCATGGGGATGTGCTCACCAGGGCGGAAGGAACGGCTGAAGTCGACGGCGAGGTTGGAGGGGGAAAGGATGCGCATGCCCGTGACGCGGCGGTCGACTAGGTGGGCGGGGATGGAGAACTCGTCGAGCATGCAGAGGGGGATGGCGCCGCCGCAGGGCTTGGACCCGGCCGGGCTGCGCTCGATGAGGTAGGTCTCCACGCCGCCGCCGGCGAGGGCCTCCGCGGCGGAGGCGCCGGCCGGCCGCCGCCGATGACGGCGGCGCGGAGGGGCGGCTGGCGGAGCGGGCGGAGACAGGAGCGGGGAGGGAAGAACGGGAGGGATTCTTCGGGGACGGCGCGGAGATTTGAGTGGGAGGCCGGTGGAGAAGGGAGAAGAGAGGTGGAGGTGGGCCGCCATGGGTGGGAGTGCCGAGCTGTAGGGTTTGTAGGATGGTCGGCTATCAGTGCGGTGCGTCTCTTTTTGGTAACAAGTGTGGTGCGTTTTGGTAAAAGAATTTCGAACTGTTCTACGCTATGCCGCCCGTGGATCCCATGGATTATTTTAAAAGATTCAGCGCTGTTGTCGTTTTCTTTCGTCGAGACGTGAGGGGGGCTAAGGGGTTACCGGCACCCATTCGTCCCGACTTCTCTCACTCCACCGCGGATGACAGAGGCATTGAATTTATTTTCACATCTAAATCAATTCAGATACAAATAAATTATTTGATATTCATATTTATATTATTAAATAAATAAATATAAATATAATAGATAATTATTTAATTTGTATCCGAATTTTTGAATCTGTATATAATTTTATATAATATTTATTAATTTTTAATAATATATAATCATATAAATATATTATTAATTTAATTTATAATTATTAAGATTTGATATCTCGAGATTCGGTCCATATTGAGCCCACAGCAAGGTTTGCAGTGAAAAACGGAGTCCAACGAGACCAAGATCACATCAAATGGAGCTCGAACGGAGGAGATTAGAGCTTTTGAAGTCGGCACGAAATCCGAAACGGCGGAAGACCGCCGGCAGCCAGTGGCGGCACGGTCGCGAGTGGTGGTGCGCAGCCCGGTGTGGGGTCGTGCGATGGGGCACTGCCCAGGCGCGGGGTCGCACGGCCCAGCGTGGGGTGCGGCCCAAGTATGGGCGCATAAACCGATTAGGTGCGAGTGCGCGAGGCACGGTCCGAGCCCAGGCACCTGACGCGGGCGAGGCCCAGGCCCACGCGCAGGCTGGCCCAGCCCAACGCGCTGCGTTGGGAGCCCAGATCCCGATCCACTGTGGATCGGGAGGTCCATGGCGGACCGCATGGACTGCGTAGGCGTTTTCCACACGTTACGCACGGTCCACAATACTATTTCGTGGATCGATATACGATCAGAAGGTGTGGGTTGATCTGGATTTCGATCCAACGGTCCAGAACTTTATTTGGTTGATATTAAGAGTCCTAAACCTATTTGTTTATTTTTTAAGACTTTAAAATGCCTGTGCGTGAACAGAAAAAGGATGGTGTGACTTGTTTTCCCTGTAGACGCACGGAAGTTTTCGTGCATGAATCTGAGAAGGCCAGAACCCCGTGAAGAGAGAGAGATGCCTCACGTTGTGAGAGAAGGAGTAGGGAGGCTCCTGGATAATGGACAGCGATCGCTTCAGGGGTTTAGGGGGGTCTTCCAAGAGAGAGCTTTGTGAGGAAGAACTTCCTGTGAGGGAGAAATTGGGTATACGAGGGTTGAGGGTGAGATCTCCTCTTGTAAAATTTTTTTCACATAATGAAGTTTGCATGCCCCATAGAGGTGAGTCCTTTGTGGCTGATCCACGTATTTGATTATTTTTGTTTATTTCTTCTTTCTTCCTGCTGCATCACGTGGTACTGAAAGATCCTAGGAAGTGGTGTCCTGGCCAGACATCCACCCAACAAGTGGTATTAGAGCGAGATAGTACAAGGACGCAGATTGCAGCGGTGGTGAGCAAGACTGAAGATGGAGAAGACAGGATCAATCAAGATGGAGATCAACAAATTTGATGGAAAGAGCAATTTCTCCTTGTGGCAGGTAAGGGTGAAGGACATGCTCATCCAACAAGGGTTGATTGATGCTCTCTTGTGCGATGAGAAACCGGCCACTATGAAGGTGCGGGATTGGAAAAGGCTACAGATACAAGTGGTGAGTACCATCCGCATGTACCTAGCGGATGAGGTGGTAATCCATGTGTTTAGCGGGACTTTCCCAATGGTGCTGTGGTCGAAGCTCGAGGGTTGTACATGGCGAATCTCTCACCAAGACTTTTTCTCTGGAGGTAGTTTTACCAGCTGCGGATGGCTGAGGGACAGAGCGTGCAGGAGTATCTAAGCCACTTCCAGAAGATCCTCACTGACCTCCTCAGCATTCGCGAGAATGTTGAGGAGAAGACCATGGCGCTGGTTTACTAGCATCGCTTCCCCTTCGTACGAGTCTTGGTGACTGCTCTTCTAAAGAGCACCATCAAGATGGACGAGGTCACCGTAGCGATACTCCAAAACGACGTTCTCAGGAGAGAGAAT
>KE504709.1:1538352-1556558 GCA_000441515.1 Elaeis oleifera | reverse complement strand
TTTTTCTTCCTCTTGTATCGTGTGGTACTTAAAAAGATCTTGAAAAGTGGTGTCCTGACCAGACATCGATCCAACAATAATCTATTTAGTAATATATTTGATTCTGTGGTCATAAAATTTAATTATATAAATTATATTTATATTTATATTTATATTTATATTTTAAATATTTAAATTATATTTATATTTATTTAAAATAATATTAATATAAATTTTTATATTCGAATAATATTTATTTTATATTTATATTTATTAAATAAATAAATATAAATATAAATATATTGATATCTGATCCATATTTGATTCGGTTTCGGTCTTAACTGAGATAGGATAAAAGCAAACCCAATCTCAAGGGGTTAGTGGATTGCTTCTCGGGTTCACAGATGCATCTCTGGCTAAAAAGTTCAAACATGTTTGCGGGAAATATCATAGATGGATAGTAAATTGGGTTAAATTTTTCAATAAATTATATTTTGGCCTACAGAATTTTACCTATTTGCACTTACACCCTCTATATTTTGAAAAATTTCAACTAAAGCCATCGAGCTGATGCTCCATCGCACTCTCGAACTCTCACCCTTTTGTCCCACTGCACTAATGGTAATGAATTTTGTGAATGATGGAATAAATTAAAATGATCTGGTGCATTGCTATTTGCTACTCAACTATTGTGATAATATATCTTCTAACATATAATTATAGTTTATTATACTTACTCAAACATTGTTCATATTCTAAAATATAGCCATATCAAATATATTATTTCATATTTTAATAATTAGTTATTTTCATAAAAAATCAATCTTTTATTTTTATCAAGAATTAAAAATAAATAATTTTATTTATTCTTTATAATATTATGATAAAAATTTGTTCAAAATATTTAAAAAATATTAGTAATTTTAAAATATTTCTATATTCATATATTATTCTAAAGTTTTTAAAAGATAATGATGTGGAGGTTACCCGCTATCCAATGGAATCTTCCCTCTTCGGATTGCAACCAAGCGTTTACTGATGATCTGATGAGACCACCTTGGACATCAAAGAGAGATTTGAGAATTTGAGATGAAGTGGTGCTACAGCATCGTCTTTTATCTAATCTCTGGATTGGACATTTATCGATTTCGAGATTAAAACCCAATCGACGATAGAAAATAAAGCTCATTGACTTACATGAATATCGACACACCTAAGGTTGGGCCTCCACTCTGCCTTGAACTCAAGTCACCGACCAAGTCGACCATGCGGGAGATTTTTGAAATTTTTCAATAACTTCTGGAACATGGGTGCCATCCATAGCTGACACTCATGACTAACAACCCAATTCATAGGTTAGTGGGCAGTTTTCTATCCTATCAGCCTATTAGATCGCGGTCTGATAGGCCTTAATAGCCCGCCAGATTCCGAAGAATAGCCTAAGGTTTAGGGAATTGAAAGATGGAGTTGGGTTTTGTGGCACATTTGGCATGAAGTCCAGCACGCTAGTAGGATTGCATTTTACAGTTCATTGTACTCTGGGCTTGAGGGTTTATTGGTTCTTTGCTGAATTGCAGTTCTTTATCACTTTGATTTCGAATGGGTCGGTGTCTAACATGAGCTTAGAGTTCCCACTATTATCTTTCATACTTTTCTGGTATTGCTCTCAAAGCCAGTTAGTGCACCTGTTTGGTTTAGTTATGGCTTATTTACTACTAGTCCTTGTTGCTACAAACTCTCCTATACTAATTCTGGCAGACATTTCCCCCAGTTCCTTCTATGGCGCTTCGTCATGTTCTACATTGCAGCTGATTTTATGTTCACTTCCTGAATCTTGGCATCAACATTGAGCTTCCTATTTCCTTGTCTACATCAGCTAATTGGGTATTGTTCTTCACTGTAGAAGGTATGCAGGTCTACTGCAGTTATTGCATTATTTCCATCTACAAACCCTGATTCAGCTTATTGTGTGTTTTCCTAAGAGTACCCAATGCAGAGTTATCAATATCTCTTTCCTCTATTGTGGAGTTCCTTTCAATGATCTACATTTTCTTCCTCATCCAGCTGTCTTTCGCCAACTATTGTTTCAATTACAGCAAGATCAATTTATATACCTTGTACATATTTATACCAAGTGTGGTGCGTCTTTGGTAAAAGAAGTTCGCACTGTTCTAGGCTATGCCGCCCGCGGATCCCATGGTGTATTTTAAAAGATTCAGTGCTGTTGTCGTTTCTTCGTCGAGACGTGAGGGGGGCTAAGGGGTTACCGGCACCCATTCGTCCCGACTTCTCTCACTCCACTGCGGATGACAGAGGCATGCATATCATCCCCCTGAATTTATTTTATATCCATATCAATTTAAATATAAATAAAAATTTATAAATCTTCATATTTATATTTATTAAAATAAAATAAATATAGATATAAATAGATAATTATTCAATTTATATTCAAAAATTTGAATCTATATATAATTTATATAATTTATATAATATTATTAATTTTAAAAATATATAATCATATAAATATATTATTATTTAATTTATAATCTATTTAATAATATCTTTAGCCATAAAGTTTAATTATTTAAGTTATATTTGTAATTATATCCATACTTTCTGTTGGGATAATTCAGTTTGCTTCTCCGATGAACCATCAAAGCAACATCATAGAACGAGTTCCACCGGAATTACAATATATCATCCAATTTTCAATCGGCCAAATAGGCACAGACCACCAACTATCAATCAGTAAGCCGATCAACAGTTGGCTATTCTCAACTTGACAAATACAATTCAACTATGGTGACTCAACCGACTTCATGATCGATGACCATCGGTATATCAGAATTACCAACCAATGGTCATTCGGATTTCTACAATTGTCGACATACAGTCGACACATTCAAACTATCAATATAGAGTCGGTGTACCAGAAATTGCCAGCACAGAAAGTGCATAATAGCCACATACTATGATCATTAATAGGTATTAACTGTCCATTTTACGATCACATAGTGCCGAAATAAATGGAATCTACGTGTCTAACCGTTACAAACGGTTACCAATAATGTCTATAAAAAGAGGTAAATGAACAGCATTGGGAAGAGACTTCAGGGCTGATATTCTGTCTCTCTAAAAATTTATCTGTTGTTTACCATTCCCTACTGACTTAAGCATCAGAGGGTTTTCATCGGACACAATTTCGATCAGTATGGACTTCTTTTGCAGATGTTTTTTCCGACAACGGGCACAATAAGGGATTGACCGCAACACTTCCAGTATTCGAATTGCATCTGTATCCATTTAAATAATATGGATATAAATTTTACATTTGAATAATATTCATTTCATATTTATATTCATCAAATAAATAGATATACTAATATCTGGCCCATACTCGATTCAGTTTCAGTCTTAATTAAGATAAAATAAAAGCAAACCTAATCTCAAGGGGTTAATGGGTTGCTTCTCGGGTTCATTGATGCGTCTCTAGTTAAAAAGTTCGAACATGTTTGCAAGAAATATCATCGATGGATGGTAGATTGGACTAAGTTTTTCAAAAAATATATATTTTTGGCCCACAGAATTTTATCTATTTGCACTTACACCTCTACGTTTTGAAAAATTTCAACTAGAGCCACCGAGCTGATGCTCCACCGCACTCTCGAACTCTCACCCTTTCGTCCCACTGCATTAATGGTAATGAATTTTGTGAATGATGAAAATAAATTAAAAATGATCAAGTGCATTGCTATTTGCTACTCAACTATTGTGATAGTATATCTTCTAATATATAATTATAATTTATTATACTTATTCAAACATTGTTCATATTCTAAAATATAACCATGTCAAATATATTATTTCATATTTTAATAATTAGTTATTTTCATAAAAAATCAATCTTCTTATTTTTGATCAAGAATTAAAATAATAATTTTTTATTCTTTATAATATTATGAAAAAAAATTGTTCAAAATATTTAAAAAATATTAGTAATTTTAACATATTTCTATATTCATATATTAAACTAATATTTTTTAAAAAGATAATGATGTTGGAGGTTACCCACTATCTGACTGAATCTTCCCGTGCATTGCAACTAAGTATCTATTGATGATCTGGTGAGACCACCTCAGATGTCAAAGAGAGATCCGAGAATCTAAGATGAAGTGGTGCTACAACATCGGCTTTTATCTGATCTCCGGATTGGATATTACTGACCTCGAGATTAGAACTCAATCGATGATAGAAAAAAAGCTCACTGACTTACACGAACATCGACACACCTAAGGTAAGGCCTCTGCTTTGTTCTGAACTCAAGTCACCGACCTATTCAATCACACAGGCAATTTCTGAAAATTTTCCAACAACTTTTAGAATATGGGTACGATCCATAGCTGACATTCACGACTAACAACCTCAATTCATAGGTTAGTAGACAATTTTCTATCCTAACAGCCTATTAGATCGTGGTCTGGTAAGCCTTAACAGCCCGCTAGATTTCGATGGAATAGCCTAAGGTTCTATCTCTATGTAAAGAGGTAATAATTAAGGAGACCCTGAGATGAGCTTGATTCTAGAGAGGGAAAACCCTACTACTGTTCTCCTTTTTTCATCTTTCGGTTGTTTCATAAACTCTAGCTGATATAAGCATCGGAGGGTCCCTACGGGATACTTTCGTGAGTGGGCTTTTTTGCAAGTTCATCAACCATCGCAAGTGGCCCACATCTTTCGAAAGTGCTTGATCAATCTCTGAACATGCTGCCCATCAAGGTTTCGCGGCAATAAATTGGTGTGGTAGATAGGGGAAGAAATCAACTCTGAAGAAGGAAATGATGAGAACAAGAGCACAAAATGCTTCAGCTAATTCTGATCGACCTTTCCTTGTGATAGGATGAATGACCAGCCCCTTAAGCTAAATCTGATCCTTTCTGCCCCTTCATAGTGGCGAACTAGCAATAATTCACTACTCTAGTATAACAAGTACAAACTCTCATGACTGTCATCCAAAGCTAGCCTCTAATAGAAAACAGGGAAGCGACAACAACAACCTGAGGAGCAAGGCTTATACCTTGCTCCATCTCAACACAACCGATGATCCCAGCCTACTCAACAGTCTCACCATCGAGATCCTCCAGCACGATGAACTCCCTTCATTATGAAAGCTCAAGATGGGAGAAATGGTGCCGTTCCCCTCAGGATCGTCTGATGGAGACTCGACCCAGAATACTCTCAATGCCATAGTGATTCCCGTCGACTGGGCAACTATGATTAAAGCTTCGAGAGCTTGATCAATGACTTGCTGAGTTGCAGGAGGATAATAGAGGTCAAGCAGATGGCCTCGGATTCAATATTCATCCTTATTTTCAAAAAATTATGGAAGAACCGATCCCACCTTAGTTTAAAAATATCGTGGTTGGAGTCATATGATGGCTTCTCGGATCCATTTGACCACCTTGAGAGCTTTATAGTCATATTATGGCTTCTCGGATCCATTTGACCACCTTGAGAGCTATAAAGCTTTCATTATAATTCAGAGGGCAACTGATGCCTTTCTTTATCTTATTTTCTTGGCATCCCTCAAGAAGTCTGCTTCGGTCCGGTACTTTGGTCTTTAATTGGGTACTATTCATTCTTGCAAGTAGTTAAAAAAGTAGTTCATAGTGCACTTCAATATTAGTAGAAGATAGCCACAGAATTCAGATAGCCTCTTCTCGATTCAATAACAAGAAGGAAAATCTCTAAAGGACTATGTGGCATGCTTCAACGCCACCATCTTAAAAATTCACATCCTGAATGAAGCTGTGGCTATGTCGACCATGAAATAGAGACTTCAAAGATCCAACTTATATTTTTCTTGGACAAAAAGTTTTTGAAGTTCTACTTTGAACTCCTCGCCCAAGTACTAAAATATGCTTGAGCTGAGGAAGGTGCGAGTGACCGGCAAGAAGCCAAAGGAAGAAGGTTCATTAAGAAGAAACAAACTCGGAAGGAATCAGGTAGAGCTCGTGTTGAGAAGGAAGCCCTCCGAGGACGACCAAGTCCTAATCCAAAGAGCCTGGCCTACAAATTCGACAACCATAGTCCCCTTTCAACCCTATGTGCACAAATCCTTATGGAGACAAGAGGCAAAAATACCTCCAAAAATCCCATCCTATGGAGGCCGCATTGATAGCATGTGATTGCAAGAAATCATGATCATGGATAAGACACAGAGGATTGCATTCAACTGATGGATGAAATAGAAGCTCTGATTTGATGTGGCTATCTGGGGAAGTTTGTTTGTGATCGAGAAGTTTAGGCAGTGATTGACCAACCAGCTCAACTATAGGCCAATGAGGGAATGGGCAACCAACTAACTGCTGGCATAATTCACATAATTTTTGAAGGTATGGACTATGGGGGGGTAGAGTGTTTGAAGCACACCTCGAAGAGATAGTGGGATAATAATGTTATTTTTTTCTGATGATGATGTGCGAGGAGTTCAAACTCCTCATTATGATACTGTTGTTATTTCTATGACCACAGCAAATTATGATGTTAAAAATTTCTTATAAATAATGAAAATTCTATTGATATGTTCTTCTATGATGCTTTCACTTAGATAAAATTATCTGCGGATTAACTAGAAGGATTAACACCTTGCTAATTGGATTTTCTAGCAACTTAGTAAAAGTAGAAGAATAGATTGTTCTCTCAATCACTGCAGGCCAAGAACCTCGATAAGTCACCATACAACCGACCTTTCTCATCATCCGGGTACCTTCAGCCTACATTGTAATACTAGGCCAACTTGGATTGAACATGTTTCAAGCAGTTATACTGACTTATGACCTTCTCATCCATTTTTGATAAGAATGGAGCTAGCGAAATGTAAGGAGATCAACAGCTTACTTGACAATATTTTGTTGTGACAATCAAAGGGAAAAACCATGAGATATACAATAGATCGAGAGATTGGATCTGTGGGATGAGAAAAGCCAAAGCGAATTCGCCGAATAACTGACTTTAATCCCATCCAGAGAGGAAGATCGTACAAGGACTGCACAGATCGGATCATTGCTGACCACTGAATTTCGAGATCGACTTTTAAATTTTCTATATAGAGATATAGATATTTTTGCTTGGTCAGCCTCGGACATGCCAGAAATCACCTCTGAGGTAATTATCCATAAATTAAATAGTGATCCAAAACATAAATCAATTCAGCAGAAGAAGAGGAAGTTTGCTCTTGAGAGATAATAAGTTATTAATAAAAAGGTGGATAAGCCACTGGCCGTAGATTTATCCAAAAGTATACTATCCAAAGTGGCTGGTCAATATTATTATGGTTAAAAAGCCAATAAAAAGTGAAGAATTTGTATCGACCATATTGACCTAAGTAAAGCTTGCCTTAAGAATAGTTTTCTTAGCCAAGGATCAATCAACTAGTAGATGTGATATCAGGCCATAAATTATTTAGCTTCATGGATACTTTTTTCAGATATAATCAGATTCAGATGGTCACAGAGGATGAGAAGAAATAACCTTTGTGACTGAAAAGAATCTATATTACTATATGGTCATGCTGTTTGGGCTTAAGAATGTCGAGACTACTTACCAGTGACTTGTTAACAAAGTTTTCAAAGATCAAACTGGCCAAAAGATGGAAGTTTATGTCGACGATATGCCGGTGAAAAGTATTAAGGTCGATTAATACATAAACGACTCAGAGAAGGCATTCAATACATTTAGGTGGCAACAGATAAAATTGAACTTGAGTAAGTGTACCTTTAGCATTACTTCTAATAAATTTCTTAGCTTTATGGTCATAGGACAAGGGATTGAGGCCAATTTGGAGAAAGTATGGACGATCCTTGACATGAAATATCTGACCTTGAGGAAAGAAGTTCAACACTTGATCGAGCAAATCGCAGCTCTTAGTCAGTTCATTTTGAGATTGGCGGAAAGATGCCTCCCTTTCTTCAAAATTCTTCAATATATGAAGGACTTCATCTAGTCAAATGAATGTCGAGAAGCCTTTCGAGGAGTTAAAGAAGTATCTGAGTGCACCTCCATTGCTATCGAAGCCTCATGTGGGAGAGACTTTATATGTATGTCTTGCTGCCTCGATGGAAGCAATTAGCTCGATCTTGGTCCAAGAGGATGAAAAGGAGTGCAAAAGCCAATCTACTATGTGAGCAGAGTGCTATATGATGCCAACATGCGGTATTCGAGGGCAAAAAAAATGGTCTATCCACTTATCATCTCGATACAATGACTAAAGTTGTATTTTCAGGCTCACTTGATTGTAGTCTTGACTAACCAACCGTTGAGAGCCCTAGAGTAACAACCTGATATCTCAGGAAGAATGGTGAAGTGTTTAATCAAACTTAGCAAATTTGATATTTCCTATTACCACTAATCTTTAATGAAAGCTTAGATATTTGCCGACTTCATTGCCGAATGCATTGTTATTGAGGATAGAGCAACTATGGATGGGTATGATGAGCAAACCTCTAAACTTGCCAGGATTCTACATATGGACAGTGCATCTAAGTCCCAAGAAAGTAGAGTGCAGCTTATCTTGACTAATTCAGAAGGGGCAGTGATTGAGTACACTCTCAGGTTTGTCTTCAATGCTTCAAATAATCAAACCAAATATGAAGCTCTATTAGCCAATCTAATGTCCAAAGAGCTCAAGATAAAAGATTAAAAGCCTTCACCAACTCACAATTGGTGGCTAGATAGGTCCAGGACGAATACACAGCCCAGGATTCTACTATGTCAAGATAGCTCCAAAATCTATAAGGCTTGAAATCGGCCTTTGACTACTTTGAAATTGCTCATATTCTAAGGTTGGAGAATGTTCGAGTGGATGCCCTGTCCTGTCTTGCCACCTCGAGATATGATAGGTTAGAAAAATGTATATAGAATATCTTGAGAAATCAAGCATCGACAACATGGAAGAAGTCCTAGCGATCGAGCAAGAGCCAAGCTAGAATGATCCTATTGTCAACTATTTAGCAAATAGAGTTCTTTTTGACAACCTTTCAGAGGCATGGCAATTAAAATGAGTGGCATCTGATATGTGCTCTCAGAAGGAAAATTGCAGAAAATGGTCATTTTTTTGCCTTTACTTAAATACCTTCGACCCTCGAGGCCAATTATGTCCTCCAAGAAATGCATGAGGGCATTTACAGAAATCATTTGGGGGCAGATCGTTGGCTTATAAAGTACTACAATAAGGATACTACTGGCCTATGGTGCAGCAAGATGCGATGTACTTAGTTCAAAAATATGATCAATGTCAAAGATATATAAATATTCAAAGACAACCTACAAGTCAGTTAACTCCAATCATGGTGCCATGGCCTTTTACTTAGTGGGGAGTTGATATTCTCAATCCATTCTTATAGGTGATTGGGTAATATAAGTTTCTCAATGTGTTAATTGATTACTTCACCAAATGAGTAGAAGCAAAGCCTTTGGCTCAGATTGTCGAGAAAAAGATCAAAGATTTTCTTTGAAAATCAATTATTTGCCGATTTGGATTGCCATGAGTTATTTTCACAGACAATGGGCAATAATTTGATAGCCCCAAGTTTAAGAAATTTTGAAGAACTCCTTACTTATAGACTTCGGTAGAGCATCCACAATCAAATACAGAAGCCGAGGTAATAAATAGAACCATTCTGTAGGTCCTAAAAATAAGGTTGAATCAAGCCAAGGCACTATGGGTAGAGGGATTGTATAGCATCCTATGGGCTTATCGAACTATCCCTCGGATCCCAATCAGAGAGTCCATTCAGCCTGGCATTTGGAATGGAGGTGGCCTGTAGAAATCAGCTGTCCATCGATAACAATAGAATACTATGATGAGCTAAGTAATTTAGATCAGTGATACGCTGATCTCGACTTGATTGATAAAACTTGGGAATGATATTGGTTGAAATGGCAATGTACCAACGATGGATGGCTCATTATTACCATGCTCAGGTTAAACATTAGTCTCTTGTGTTAAGGAGATCTTATCTTAAGATGAATTGAAATCTCCAAACTAATAGAACAAGAAAGTTATCTTTGAATTGAGAAGGTCCTTATAGGGTCAAGGAGTTTCTCAGGTTAGGAGGGTACAAGCTTGAAAATCTTGATGGCTCTCAAATTCTCCACATTTGGAATGTCGAAAATCTTCGGATATACTATCAGTAAGTTTGGCTTTAAATTAATTACATAATAAATATTTATTGTATGTAGCTTTCTATTCAATGGAAATCGACTACAGACAAAGTTGCCTTGTGAGCAACAAGGGTTTAACCAATAAATCATGCACAATATTCAATGAAAGATCAATTAAGTTGGTTGGCTGATATCTGACTATAATATTAAAAATAATAGTTGGTGACATTCGACCAAAATATTAAAATAATGGTCGGTTGATATCTGACCACAATATTAGAAGCAATAGTCAGCTAATGCCCAACCAAAGAAATTGGTTAAATTCTGATTATGAAAAACTGAGAAGTTTGACCTAATATTTGAATTCTTTATGAATCAATTCTGGCATCTATTCGACTATAAGTTCCTATAATTGCAAAGGCTACTCGGAGAAATGTTGGCTACATGACTTAGAAATAAACTGACCCAATCGAAAAGTTCCAAACAAACTATGAGGAGCGATGAAAGTGAGGCTTTCATTACTAAAAGAAAGTTATTTTTACAAACTTGGAGGAAAATCAAGAATCAAAAAAAGCAAAAATGAGAGCAGCATAGAAGAAGGGAAGATATCCCAAGACTAAACATCGAGGAAACAACATCTTCAACTTGTGGGAGAGCATTCTTGGGAATCAACTGCCCACCGAGGGATCAATGTCGGTGCTGACTGCAGGATAAGGCTCTTGACCATGGACTTACACTCATAGAAATCAAGGTCGTGAGCCCATTGAGAAGTCACTATGACTTCAATCATGGCTTTGCTCCTCTCTGTGGCGGCATGCTCCTCGACTAGCCTATCCTTCTTCTTGAGCTCCTCTCTATCTTAATCATGTCCTCAAAGGTCTTGCTGAGTCCTCTCATCACTGACCTCTCCATCTGGATAATGCCCTCAAAGTGCTTCCTGAGCTCCCTTTCCACCATTTTTTTCAGTTCAACCAGATATGCAAGGGAGATCGGGTTTTCTGTGGTAGCTAGGATCTCGATCTCAAGCCAAGCTACCTTATCAGTAACCTCCTTTACTTTTTCTATTGCTTTCTCTATCTCCTTAGCTACTTCTTCTCTGGCAGCCCTCACCCAAGCTTTCGCTTTCTGAACTTTCTACTCCATAGAGGCTTTGAATTGATCATAGTTGACCATACGCCCATAGAAGAAACATGAGATTGGCTACGCGAAATGGAAAGTGAGTAATGAAGAAAATCAAAAGAAGAAGATTTCAACCTAAAAGTAAACCTTTTATTGATAAATGATAAGTCCTTTTCATTATAGAAGAGCCAGAAAAAAATACAAAAGACTAAGCCCTAGTAGAAGCATCAGTAACCACCTTGGCATCAGGAGCAGTTGGGGGCTTTGTGTCTGTGGCAAGCTTGGGCTCTACCTTCGGCTACTCCGATGTTGTTTCGAAAACTTTCTTGGCTTCATCTATGGCTCCAAGCTTGCTCAAGTTGAGATCAAAATACAATCGAGCCACCTGAGCCTTGTAGTCATCGAAGCTGAGTTGATAAGCCTCCACTGACCCCTCGACAACCTCCTCAGTAAAGTCTTAAGAATTCTTGAAGTCGGATATCGCTCGAGTAGCAACATCTCGAATAGAGGCCTTAGCGGCGGCTGCCTTCTCCTCAACAATGTTGGCGGCCTCCTTGGCAGCAATCCATTTTTCCTTCAAGGTTACAATGGCTGGCTCGCATAGTCCTTCTTGAGCTCGATGATGGTCTTCTTTCCTTCATCGACTGGGCCTTGAGTGCGGCCACTCTCTCCCGACTAGGTATGAGTTCGGCATCAAGTCGAGCCTTTCCTTCAATCTTCTTCGCTTTCCACTCCTCAGTGGCCCTGAGAAGTTCTTTGGCAACTTCGGTCTGAGCTTTGGTGATTTAGGTCCTTTCTTCCAAAGAATAATTAAGCCAGCTAAAATTGATTAGTCCTTCATGCATGATAGTTATGTCATGCATTTGCTACAAAAGAGCGAAGCAGAATGACTATGTTGAGAGTTTGGGATATCAACAAAAGGAGGAGAGGAAAGGTGAAGTAAACCTACCTGAGAAGCGATGCATGAGAAGAAGACATGATCTCATCGAGAGGACAAGCCTTTCTCTCCACCCAGTCGACTGGGAGCAAGATCATCTTCATAAGAACTTGGGCGAGCTGAGAGTTACAGAGAGCAGAGTTACCAGCCCAGACTCTCCTCCCTAAGATAATAAAACCTTCCTCAAATGAGTTCGAAGGAGGATAATCGACCAGTTCCGAAGATGGTTTGGGTGCCTTTCCTCAAATTATATTCGATGATAGACTGCTGGGAGCAGTGGAATAACTCTGATGTGGAAGAACACCAAAGAGGTGAAGCAAGAGCTCGAGATGATTTCGGCTCAAAGGATGTTGACGGAGCAAGCGTTGGCAAGGCTACACCAATGGGAGCAGCTGTGACAACCACAAGGTTATCCTCGGTATCGGTCGGGGCTAAGATGGAGGCTTCGAACCTCAAAATTGATGGATGTGAAATGACTCTGATTGGTTTAGGGACTGTCTTCTGCACTGAGGAGCTCCTGACCTCACTCCTCTGCTTCTTCGAACCCAAGGTTTTTCGAGAAGAGTCTCTTTGGGAGGACCCTGATCTCTTCTTGCAGCATTCTTAATCATCTTAGGAGAGTGCCTCAAGACTGCAAAATTAAGCATGAAATTTCATTGGATAACACAAGAGAACGAATGTCGTGAGAAAGACAAAAAGAGGAATTAAAACTATACCAAAGGAATTAATCGGACTTAGTCTGATGTCATAAAGATTCCACTTGGTTAGCAGTTGATATTGAGGAGGCACCTCGACACTGAGTGGAAGTTGAAAATCATCTCAGTCCTCGTCAAGGACCACATCATTCCTATTTGATGGTTGACTGGGCTTGGTCGAAATCCAACTGAAGCCTCATAGGTGGTCGGTCGAAAAAAAATCTATTCTTCCACCCATGAATGGAAGAAGGGAGATCAGTAATAAATTGACGACGAGGTTGTAGGTCGAAGTACCATCAGCCCTCTCTCGAGGATATTTTTTGAGAATGCAGAAAGCTCGAAAGAGAGATAACCTCCGACGAATGTGAAAAATATCATAAAGGACAATAATGGAGCAAAAAATTCACATAGAGTTTGGAGCAAGCTTGGTAGGAACGACTTGATAAAGATCAAATATGTTATAAATAAATGGATAAAGAGAAAATGGAGTCGAGACTGAAAAAACTCTTCGTAAATGCCGATGCTCTTAAGCAAGAGTCATCTAACCTTTTGGATCTGGAACTGACAACTAGTAACGATTTGAGATACGATACTGATCCCAAAGTCATTCCAAATCAGCTTCAGACAGCGCAGACTCCTCGCTTCTTGGATCCAAGAAATGCTCGAGGATCAAATTTTTCGATCTTCGAGCAGAGAAAAGCCTAAGATGGGATGAGCAAACCACTTCAGTGGATGACTGAGGAAGATCCTCAACATCTTTGATGTGAGGAGGTCAAGAGCTGTGATCCCTCAGGCGACTCCTACCTCCAAAACCATCCCCAAGACTCGACATTAGAATGGAAGAAAAAAGGAAAGGGAAATGGAGTAGAGAGGCAAGAAATAAGGGAGAACAATAGGAAGGTAAATGGAAAACTATAAAAGAGAAGTACAAAATGAAAAAGAAGGGAGGAAGAGAAATAACTTTGAAAGATCCAAGAATGATCGAAAAAGAGGCTAGAGGAGTTATGGGACCGGAAGAATGGAGGAACGAAAGGCTCCTTTGCGACTGCACTGGAAAGGACTTTTGTGGAGAAGAAAAGAGTAACAAGGAAGAAGAAAATCGGCTATATATAAACTCTATTCGGATGACTGCGATTGAAATCCTAGCTTCCACATTCTCTGTCAATGTCGAGACATTGTGCAAATCTGCATCGATGGATCTCTCGACGTTTCACTGCACGTACCCTCTGATGATGCCACATGGGATAAGATCCATAGGAATAGTCTACCTCCAATAGTATTCCGACATGTGGAAAATTATGGTTGATTCAAGGATGATCCTGCAAATCATCAAATCGATCGATATAAAGGCAACACAATGCTTCATTCTACTCATTCATTATTATTATTGCATGGTTCACAAAACAACAAAATGCTCAAGCATTCCTTCCCAAGATAACAACAAATGTTGGCGGCTGAAAAGACAACTCCATGGGAGGTATTGAAAATGAAAATCAAGATAGCAATGAGGTTGCTCTTTCACCCAAAATGGTGAGATTATCTCGGGCCCAGGAGCGGGGGGCAACCAGTTGTTAAGATAACTTTTCAGATTTTCGATGTTGGATCGATATCTAGAAGAGTTATCCAGATTCTCCACCTTAGTTATATACTGAAAAGAATTCTTGAGACCTGGCCAACCGGTGCTCCTCATTCTCAGACGGGTCAAGTGAAGGCCGAGAATGATGATGAAGGGCTAATTTTTCAGGAACCTCTCAATATGGCCAACCGACAGTCCTCATCTCCAAACGAGTCGAGGAGAGACCAAGGATGACATTAGCGACCTGCAAGAATACTCCCATAAAATGGCCTTACATTAACCTCGAACGAACCCTCATCGGTCTCCCCCAAGTCACATTGATGATCAGGAAAGATGATGTTACTGACTTGGCGAAGGCAAAATTTGTTGCCAAGGATCGATTTGGGACCGACCTCATATACTGTAACTTTGGATATAATGACCGAGAATCCCTACTTTACCTCTAGCTCGTTCTATTGATCGAGCCAATGGACATGTAGAACAAATAAATGGCCAATCTTGAAGATTGAGATCATTCAATACAAGAGATAGTAAAGAAATTTATCTCATTTAAAGAAGGTTCGTGCTTATTTCATTCAAAAAAATTCATTACAAATCAATTTCATTCGAAGAAAATTTGTTCACAATGAAAAAGAAAGCAAAAAATACAAGTTTGACCGACATCCTTAGGTGTGGCCTCGGTAGCAAGATCAAACCTTGCTCAGCAAAGTCTTCTAGTGACATTCATTTTGAGAAAATTTTTTTGGCAGTCACTGCTCTATATCGAAGGATATTAGGGATGGTATAATCAACTTCTCTCTTGGAGACTTGTCTTTATCTTCCAGATATTCATTTCAAAGGATTAGGAAGTTTGCTTATTAGGGGAATGACAACTTTAGTGAAAGGTCCTAGACCTTCCAGAAGGGCTATATGCTAAGAAGACCCCTTAAGTGATTGCTCACTCCTTGTTTAGACCAATGACTAACATAGGCGACTGCATCCTTGACCAAGCCCATGCTAGGGAGATGGAACCTCAATAATAGGAAAATTGACTGCTGGCCCTAGCTAGAATGATTGAACATCAGTAGCTCCCTAAGATTGATATCAATCATGGTATGACACTTGAAGCAGTGATAGTTTTTAATACCTCCCATTCCAAGCTAAAACATCTGCAAGTGTGCCTCTTCCGAATGCCTTGCAGCTAACCAAAGGGTGGGAAAACCCTTCCATGGAAAGGCAGACAACGGCGACCGTTCCAACCCTAGTGAAAGGCTTCAACAATGACATCATGGAGGCTGGATGGGATAAGCTTAACTCCAGGTAAAAAACCCCCTCTATTTATATAGGAAGCAGGTAGGAGCACACCCCATCACCGCCCCAGTCATGCATCAGATGTCACAACCCTAATGGCTCTAGAGTCATGCCTTCCAAGAAAAGGTGCCCTAGTCATTCCCTTCGATAAAATGCCATTTTGGAGATTGTAAGCATTAAAGGTCGCATGCATCAAGGCCCCTAAATCACACAACTCTTCATTAATAGCCCTCGAAATAAACCACCTAGATCGACTTGTGAGGCATAACGTAGGGCCCATCAATGTCCAACATGTGGCAGACTCCAACGAGCATGGAGGTAATCTCTGGATCTCCTTTTTCAAGCCATCACGTTGTGGTGCTTTGAACTCCTCATCTCTCATAATTATGGTAAGAATGAAAATAGATGCATTAATGAGGTCCCAATCCACTGGACACTACAAAATGAATATTTTGAGGAAAAAGGCCAGATCGAAAATTGACGACCAACCATGGAGCTAACTACTCCCTTCGTCCAAAGCAGTGAAATCACTTCGGACTTGAAAGAGTGGGGCAAGTGTTGTGGAGGTTACCTGCCATCCAACCCAATCTTCCTCCTCGGATTGTAGCCATGCATCTACTAATGACCCGATGAGACTATTTTAGACATCAAGGAGAGACCCAAGAACTCGAGATGAAGTGGTGAATTGTCCGGATCTGAAATTTACCTATCTCAAGATCAGGACCAAACTGATAATGAGAAATAAAGCTTAGTGACCTATATGGGCACCGATACATCCAAGACAGGGCCTCAACTCTGCCCTGAACTCAAGCCGCCAACCTATTTGACAACGTAAATAATTCCTAAAATCTCCCAACAATTTTTGGAACATAGGTACAATCCATGGCTAATACCCACGACTAACAATTCTGATTCATAGATTAGTGGATGATTTTCTATCCTAGCGGCCTATCAGATCAGGCGTAGTTGGCGTTAACAGCCTGCTAGATTCTAGCAGAATAGCCTGTGACTCTATTTTATATAAAGAGATAATAAAGGGATTATGAGATGAGCCTGATTTCAAAGAGGGAAACTTTACTCTTATTCTCCCTCTCTTTTTCTCTTTCAACTGTTTTCTAAACTCTAGTTGACTTAAGCATCGAAAGATCTTCTATTGGACACACTCCAGTAAGTAGGCTTTCTTTGCAGGTCCATCTGCTATCACGAGTAGCACACATCTTTCGAAAGTATCTGATCGATCTCTGGACGCATTGCCTATCAGGATTTAGCGGCAACAAATAATTCATGATTCTTTTATCAATGCCGTAATTTTTATATATTTAATATAAAAATTTAGTACTTTATATTATATATACTTTTGTAATCATGGTACATACTGCAGCTCCAAGATGGAGTATAGCAAAGGAATTTTAAGCCAAAATAGAAGGATTTGAAACCAAGAGAAGTTTTGAATTAAGTACTTAAGCCAAATTAGGTTAAAGCTTTGACATCATTTGGTTTGTCCAAGGAAGTGGCTAAGCATGGTATTTGATAGACCAAGCAAGAGGACCGTCGACCGAAGTAGTCAACAGAAAGATCAACCATAGATTAATGTCAAATCAGTCGGATGGTGAACTATAGGTCATTTCCTAGATTAAAGGGATCAGAATATAGTACAAGATCAAGCAGTTACTAAGAGACGGTAATAATCTGACAAATTTCTTGGGATGAGGAGGAAGATGGAGGAGAGGGGTCCAAACAATGCCCAGCATATAAAGATCGGAGGGCTTTCAAATCAGCACCTCAAGGCCCATAGATTGCAGAACGCTTGAGTTGTTCTTGCCGGATTGCAGAGTGATGGAACGCTTGAGTTGTTCTTGCCACTATCAGGTGAAGAAAATAGGATCCTGACTCATCTTGCTACCAAACAGGAGCAAGTTTGCAGGAGCATGGCAGAGATAAAGCGGCTTCGGAGAGCAAAAGCTACTGAGGCAACAAAGGTGGAAATGACCTTTTGAGACTCTATAAAGATATTTATACCAAACGTAACCATACCTTAGAAGGATTCTAATTGATTACTGTATTTCGAAAAGTAACTTAATCAAAAGGGTGAGCTGTTTAGGATGCATTTGGTTACACTTTTTGATTTTTGATTTTAAAAATATTTTTATTTTTTAATTTTATTATTAAGTATAAATAAAAAAATAAAAATATGTTTGATAACTACATTGCTATAAAGCAAAAAGCAATATTTGAGGACGGCAGGTGAAGAGCTCAATGAAGGAGAAGGGTTCAGAAAGGGAGAGAGAAAGAGGTGGGGAGATGAAGAGCTCGACGAGAGAGAAGGGTTCGGACTCTTTACTTTTTGGTTTGACGTTTTAGATGTGCGAAAGTTAAAAAAATAAATTTTGAAAAGCAAAAATTTTTGTTTGTATATAAATAATTATTTATTTTTACTTTTTTTTTT
>KE504709.1:1513644-1525555 GCA_000441515.1 Elaeis oleifera | reverse complement strand
CAAACAGGGGACCGAAGGTCCCCTCATACGGTTGGCCGACCGACGATCGACCGGTATGAGAATAGCCGGCAACCGGAGGAGAGCGCACCTCCATCCCAAGGGACCCAAACCGGTGGCCGGCGACGACCACCGACGTTCGAAATAAAAAAAATTGAAACCTCTCCCACGATAAAATCTGACGATTTCGATCACCGGCGAGCTTGCACACTGGCATGGGAAGGAAGGGAGAGAAGAGAGAAAGAGAACCACATGCTTACCTCGAGCTCCAGTGACCTCTTCGGCGAGAATTACGGCGAGCACGGTAATGGTTTTCACGAGCAATTTTCGGCGATCTTCGTCGTTTTGCTCCGAATTTTCATGATGGAAGGAAGGGAGAAGGTCTCCCCCTTAAATAGAGTCGGAGGAGAGGAGTTTGACTCTCCGATGAGATTTTCGACTCTGATTAGGAGTCGGTTGGGAGAAGAAGGCTCCGATGAGGTTTTCGACTCCGATTAGGAGTCGGTTGGGAGAAGAAGACTCCCTACGGGAGTCTTCTTCAATTTATTTATTTATTTATTTTTTTGTGGGCTGAGTTTAAGGCCCAATGGGCTGGATGTTACACTAGGTCTTAGGAGACAACTTCTAAAATTTTGTAAGTCGAATTTTCTAGCTAGAGACAACTCCTATTCTGTAGGTTGGCTCTTGTATTTGGAGATGGCTCATGTGACCTTATGGCTTCGCTTGTTTGCTAGAGGCAATTCTTCTAAGGTTGGTGAATGGCTCCATTCTAGACTTAGCTATTTCTAATTCTCTGAAAACAACTCCAAACAATATAGACATGACTCCTGAGCATCCTTCACTGTACTTGGCTCAAGTTGTCCTGTGTTCTTGATTTTCTTTACTTTAAATTCATTAGTAATTAATCAAATACTTTGTTACATCAAATAAATTCTTTGGGTCAATAATTTTTAAGATATATCATAAAATAATATCATGGATTCTATAATAAAAATGGGTTTACTTTAGTGCTCTTTATAATATTTATTATAAAAGATATCTAAGACACTATAGCGCCATCATATTTTTTAATAATATATTTATAATTTTTACTAAAATTATATTTTATTATTTTCAACCCTTCTTCTTCCTCACCACCTGCCTTCCTGCCACTGCCTGCCTTCCTGTCGTTCACCACACTATCGCCCTTTTAGTCATTTTATTGTTGGTTTTTTTCGAGCTGTCCATTTTTTAAGATGGACAGCACCGATCTATTTATCAGAAACCAGTTTTAATTGGCTATGAACATGATTGGTGTGGTAAATAACTCTCAAATTTTAGGTGAAATCTGAAATAAAAATGTTGGTAGGGCATTTTGGAAGTTAGACTTCTTCCCTTCCTCCCCTTTTCCTTCCCCCTTCCTCCTTTCGATAAAGCACCCCCCTTCCACTAGGGTTGGCGTGTGGCGGTGGGAAATCGAGCGATGGGCCCAAGCAGCAAAGGAGGAAGAAAGGGATGGCATATAGTCGTGGGAAGATGAGAGCTGGATGAGGAGGAAGGGGTGGCGGGCCCAAGCAACCGAGAGGTGGATGGAGGAAGAGAGTGGCAAGAAGGCAAGTGGCGATGAGGTGGGCAAAGGAGGAATGGGGACGGCATGCGGCGGCAAGAGAGTGAGTGGCAAAGAGGTTACTTGAGGAGGAGAAAGGGCGTGGGATGTGGTGGTGGGAATGTGAGCGGCGGATCCGATCAGTAGAGAGGTGGGCGGAGGAGGAGGAGGAAGGGGGTGGCAATGGTGGTGGCTTGAGTAGTGGAGAGGTGAGTGGAGGAGGAGAAGAAAGGGATTGGCATGCAGTGGCGGGCCCAAGCGGCAAAGAGGTGGGCGGAAAATAAAATATATAAGAGAAGAAGAAAAAGAAGAAGATAATAAAATATGAACCGTTGTAGTAGGTCTGACATACCACAGTGGTTCGTAATAATCGCTGTTGTAGGTTGGACCTACCACAGCGGTGATGAATAACCACTGTGGTAGGTAAAATTTGATATAACTTTAATCCAAAGGTTAGATTTAAATAATTTTTTTTAATTTCATATAATTTTCAAGATTTACATGGCTACGATGATGATTTTACTAAAAAACATCATTCTATTCCTCAAATTGAAGTTTTAAAGAAATTTAGTCGATACTTATAAATAATTTTGGATGATTACGTAAATCTGTAATAGTAAAATCAAATTTCAAGCACATCTTCATCGTTTATTATCTAAATAATTATTGTTAGAGTATCATCACAAAAGATCGTCTAGATCTGGTAGCCCTAGTTATGTCCATCATTAAAATTTGATTTCACCACGAATGACCGCACGATGATCTAATAGATAGAGACTATCGATGGATTCAAAAATTTGTAATGATAATTTTGATGATATTTATAATATACTATTAAAATCTCACTTCAATCGAATATTATTAGCATGATCAATTTAGTACAGAATAATTTTGATCGTTAAATAAAAATGAGTGATCAAAAGATCAATCGACGTCTGATTGAGATGATTTTTTGGATAAATGATCTTTGTTAGTACTTTACTCATTTATACGGTAGTGATCATAAAATTCAAGCTGTGCATATATGTTGGAATCCACTTGAGCACATCATACAAAAGTATAAGTATAATTACTTAAGGAATTTAAGAATAAGTAGCAAGCGATATATAGTTTTAAATCGTTCATATATGTACAGTTTGAATTTTATGATCACCATCGTATAAATAAATAAAATAATAGTAAAGATCATTTATGTACAAAATTGCTTTAATCAGACATCATTTCACCTTTTGATCAATCATTTTTCATTTAACGATCGAAATCATCCCGTACTAAATTGACCATGATAATGATATTTGATTGAAGTAAAATTTTGATAGTATATTACAAATATTGCTAATATCATCATCATAAATTTTTGGATCTATCAATGGTCTCTATCTATCAAATCATCGTGCAATCATTCATGATCGTTGAAATCGAATTTTAATGATCGATATAGCTAAGGCTATCAGATCGAGATAATCTTTTGTAATGATATTCTAATAATAATTATTTAGATAATGAACTATGAAGATGTGCTTGAAATTTGATTTTACTATTATAGATTTGCGTAATCATCTAAAATTATTTTAAGTATCAACTAAATTTCTTTAAAACTCTAATTTGAGGGGTAAAAATGATATTTTGCATAAAATTGTTATCGCAGTCATATAGATTTTGAAAAGTTATATGAAATCAAAGAAAATTCGCCTCAATCCGACCTCTAGATCAAAAGTTATGGCCCTTTGGAGGAAAGTTAGAAGAGTATAAATTAAAAAAAAATTAAAGCACAGAGGCAGGGGTAGCTCATTGGTAACGTAAAGCACCAAACTTGGGCAAGGGCTCAGTTTCGAATCCCACAAGAGGCATTGACCATGCATTGACCACTCTTTGATCGTCCACTGTTTGACCGTTCGTTGCCCCCTCCCACCAGTCGACCATCGTCCGGCAACAGTCGGCCATTTTGACTAGTCAAAGGCTATGACAGTGGTTTAGCAATTGTTGTCATAGGAATCTATGACAACAGTTAGCATAACAACTGTCGTAGCTAAAAACTACGATAACGATTTTTTGAGCTACGGCCATAGACCTATGGCAGTTGATGCAACCGCTGCCATAGCTCAAAAATAATTGTCATAGACCTACGACGACAGCCATAGTGGTAGCAGTTATCTAACCATTACTATAGACTATGATAGTAATTTTTTAGGCCACGACAGCGATTTTCAACTACTGTCGTAGTCCTATTTTGTAGTAGTGCCCATAGAAATTCTGAAGCCATTGCTCCAATCCCCAGAGATAGTTACTTGGTATAATTTTTCACCAAGAGATACATCGGAATAGAGCTAAACATTGATCTCACAAGAATCATCCTGTCCATCATAAATAGGCATTGGCTTGCCATCCCTCCAAGTGGCCTAGAACTCTTTGCTCCTTGGGCCTACAGTCAGCCCTTCAAAGATGCCTCCCCATGATAAGAACACCCAGATAGGTCAGGATCCCGATTACTTTGAATCCCCATTCTATCCTGAATCGTTTGCTTCATCTGAATCTTCATCCGAGGGTTGAAGATGATCACGGACTTCTACAAATTGACTAGCTAGCTAGAAGTTTGACAGTAGGCCTCAATAATAGATGCAAAGCACCTTATGTTTCAGACCGAGGCTCGATTGATGAGAAGGCAATCATCTATAAAGGAAATACAAAAGTAGCTAGATCTTAGGGGATGGCTAGTAGGTCTCCAGCTCTGACCCCTGAACTGCCACTCTCAATGCCCAAGATAAAGGATTAACACACAAAATGAATAGGTAGGGAGAGAAGGGGCAATCTTGGCGAAGCCCGACAGTCGAGTGAAAGAACTCCAGCGGGATACTATTAATCAGAATGGCCAAGCTAGGAGCCTCCATACAGTCCATGATCCAATCGATCCACCTCTCCTAGAACCGAACTCCTATAGCGTCTGCCATAGAAGTGCCAGCTCATCTGATTATATGCCCGCTCCATATCTAGTTTGATCGCCATAAGGCTTTGGTAGGCAGGGGCACACTGTAGATCATGCATAAACTCCTGAGCGAGTAAGACATTATCGGTGATGCAATGGTCGCCAATAAAAGCATTCTGCTCTAGATTAATCAAGTGAGGCACAATCAGCTTCAGCCGTCGGACCAAGATCTTGGCACATATCTTATAGAGAATGGTACAAAGGCTAACCGATCTGAAGTGTCCCATGGTAGATGCATCAAGTCGCTTTGGGATGAAGGTGATCAATGACAATCCATTCCTTTAGAAGGCCCTTAGAATCAAAGATCAGTTGCACTACCTCCATAAACTCTCTCCCAATGATAAGCCAATACTGAAGGAAGAAGAGTGGGAAAGTTCATCTGGCCCCAGGGCCTTATCCTCTCAAAAAAATTAAAGGGCCCCATGCACCTCCTCGCCACCATAGAACAAATCAAGATCTCATTCTCCTGTTCAGAGACACCGACCACAAGCTGGGCCCCCTTTAAGGGGGTATCACCACCCAGATGCACCGTCCAACGAGATCTAAAAAATTGGAGGATCTGGCCCCTGATCTCCTCACTGTCATCTCGTACTCTTTTGTCACTCTCCCTCAGCTGTCTTATACAGTTGACAGACCTCCAGATTATAGTGGCTTAGTGAAAGAACCTAATATTCTGGTTCCCCTCCCTAATCCACTAAATCGTGAATTTCTATCTCCACATAACATCCTATTATTTTAGCAAAGAATGGTGCACCAATAGCTTGTGATGAAGCTTCCTTAAGTCAGGCTGTTAGAGGCCCTCTTTTTGGTCCTCCCTCAACTGCAGCTCCGCAATGTCTACCTCCACCCTCTCTATCCATCTGAAAATATCACCAATCTCAATATAGTTCCATCGAAAGAGTCTAAATCTAGTAAGCTCCAGCCTTTGGGTCATCTGATACCTTGCATTTGTTGAAAAATGTATCCTAAAGCTAATTATATTATTATAAATAATTATGTTCTTGTATATGAATTATTAATAGATAAAAATTATTTTTGACAGTTCATCATCATTTGCATCTTTCTTTTATAGAACTCTTATTGTTATGGTGAAGTCTTTAGAACTATAAAATAATCGATAAATGAGAATTTATTGAATAGTTCTTAAATATGTTCGTGACCAAATGATACATTATTAACTAGAACAATAACGTTGATCAAGTATAGATCGTTGTATGCCATATGGGTTGGTTATTCTCATAATTAAAGAGTGTGCAAATACTGATATGGCATACAGATAAGATATAGAAGTACATCATCACCGAACAGTGACTCACCTATAGAACGCTCTGTTGTTAAGGGCGGTTCGTAAAGGATATGGATATAAGTATCTCTTCGACTTAAAATCACTATAGTGACTTGCAAGCAACTCACTGTGCTTTGGTGCTGGACTACCTGTATTTCTAATATAGTGACGGAAGACTACTGGGTACAGTCAAGTACTTGCAAAGTCTGTATGTGAGTCAAGATGTGATTGACCCATTCGAATTATAAAAGTTAATGCATCGCTGTATTTTAATTTAGTAAAATCTTGGCTAGAATAATTCTTATGATCTATCACAAAATTTGAAAGGTTGACATACAATGTGGATGACTTATCCAGGATTGATTGTTTAACCCTAGGTCATCCTGAGTATTGAGGATAAAAGAGATGAATTATGCGATAACTATATGCCTAGGTTCTTGAATATTATTTTATAATTATTCGACCTATCCAAATATCGGATGCTATTACTAGATGGTTATTTTGATTAGTACAAAAATAGTTTCTATACTATCAGTTTAATGTTCGAACTTATGGAGTCATGCCCAAAGTCAAACATGTAGAAAAAAATTGACCTAATATCTA
Organism: Elaeis oleifera; assembly: GCA_000441515.1. Lineage (NCBI taxonomy): Eukaryota > Viridiplantae > Streptophyta > Magnoliopsida > Arecales > Arecaceae > Elaeis > Elaeis oleifera. Next base: position 1,519,102 of record KE504709.1, on the reverse strand, counting down.
TGTATTCAATTTGAAAGTATGAAACTTGATTGAACATATAGATTTACTTAATTGAGAATTAAGTTATAGGTCATACAGAATTAAGCATTGACTATGTCTTGCTAGCACTGGATATAAAGTATAGGTTTAATTCTGGAGATGAATTTTACCTAATCAATGATCCAAGAAATTTTGAGAGATTGGATTCAAGTTTTAGTTACTTTAGATTAGATCTAATCTAATTGAACTTGATTTAATTTAAGATTAATTGGGCTAATTAATCAAGTTAGACTTGGATCAGAATCCTAATTAGATTAGGATCAACAGCCTTTTCAAATTTGGTTCGAATCGGATTCAAATTAGATTCGAATTAAATCCGAATCTGAACCAAATTGAATTTAGTATACTTAGCCAATTTTCTCTGAGATTCTCTCTCCTTGTGGCCGACCAAGATGGAGGAGGGGTGCTAGAAATTGCAGACCTCCCCTTGGGCATGCAGCAAAGATGAGAGGCGCAAGATGGCGCCTCTCCTTTCTCTTTTGGATCCTCATGGATTAGAAAACTTTGAATTTGATTCAGAGTCCTAATCTATGAGGTGTTTGATTAAGTTTAAGACTTCTCTTCTATTTAAGAGGACTCTTGGGCATGTAAAATACATATGTGGGTGTGAATTGATCTTGGCATGAGAACTTGGAGAGGGCGTGAGCATCCTCCTAACATGGGCTTCCCTTGGGCGTGGAGTCATCCTTGGCGTGAGCCTTTCTTCTAGGCATGGAGCTTCTTCTCCTCTGGCATGAAGAGATCCTCATAAGCCTCTTTGGTTTGAGATTAGATCTCAAGAAGTTCCTCTGTCTTTATCCTTCTTTCCTATGGTGCTTGGCGTGCATGCAAAGTAGAGGATCTATGCATCTAGATCTCGCAGAGTATCAGGCTTCAGAAACTCCTCTACCTTGATCATCATCTTTCCACTACGTATCAAGGTAATCTTTCATAGTAGTTATGAAAAAATTTTTAATTAGAAATCTATTCTCCTTCTTCCTGGTCATCTGATGCGGATCGAATAATTCTTCATCTAGTATCAGAGCCAAGATCAAGTCTATGATTGCATAGTCTATTTCTCTAGATTTTTTTATATTTTTATGATCTAATTTTAACCAGATTATCAGATCAAAATCAAACCCTGATTATAGTCTGTTAAAAATCTATTTTATGGAATTTTTTTGCAGATTTTTGTTCAAATAAATAATCTGATTATGTCTTGATTTAAATCTATTTTTTGATAAATTTTTATAGATGTTTTTCAATTACAAAATTGGTGTTTGAATCAGGTTTAGATCTGAATCTGTTTAGACAGATTTTCAGATATGTTTTAGATAAGATCTCTGCATGTGTTTGATTATCATCTAAACCAAAATTTCTATGCATTCGTACAAATTTTGAATAGATTTCTATGCTATTTTAGATCCAAAATTAATGATTCATTTGATGTTAAGGTTTAGGTTCAGATCTATTTTTTTTTTTATGATGTAGTGTCATGATCAAATTAGATTAGATGAGAACTCTACGACTGTTCTATTCTACACATGTTTTATGCATATATGATATGTAGTGCAGAATTCTTCTTAGTAGCTAAGTATTCAAATTGAGTTTATCATCATAGCCATTCGGTCATAAGAGATAGCAGAGATTAAAGTTTCTCTCTTGTCCACTCGATGGATTCTCTTATGGTGTATAGGGATGCTGCTGTGATTACATCTTATGAAGAAGAACAGTAAAATGAATCTTTAAAATTATTTTAATTATAAATATATTTAGATTAGATCTAAAATAATTTATGATCTATTTTTTATTGATTTATGTAAAATATTCAGATATGAAAATTAGTTTCATGATCTGAAGTTTTATGACATATGATGTATGCTTTGCATGAAAATTTTTGTAAAATAGTTTTACAGTTAAAATTATTTCAATATATGATTTCATACACTTAATTGAGAATTAAATTAAAGATCTAGATTTGAAAATTGAAGATCTTACTATACTCCATAACTCATGGGGGTATAGGTTAGCTCGAATCAGATTTTTTAACTGAGTTAGACCTAGGGTTAGAATCGAATATGGATTAAATTGAGAAATAGATTAAATCTAATCAAGAATTGAATTAGATTAGATCAAGATTTTTTTAGATTAATCTCAATAGTTGTAGCTTGATCAAGTCTATTTTTTTATTTATCAAATGGACCTAATTGTAGCTCGGTGGCCGAACCCGAGTCCTTTGGCTGACCAAATCGAAACTAATTGACCAATTGATATCTAAGATAAATTTAGTAATTCGATTGGTGGTTTTTAATTAGGGGCATGCTTTTCTGGCCTATGCGGCGATAAAGGTAAGCATTGACTACCCTCTCATCAATCTCACTTACCTGGCTAACTTAGTAGATTATATTTTGATTAGATCGTTGAATGATTCGAGTTGACTCATGCCATTAAGATTAATTAGTATGACTGATGTTGTGCTCTAATACCACTTATTGAGGAAGAAAAAAAAGAAAGAAAGAGAAAATACTACAAACAAATCAAGATAATATGCATTGACCTCAAATCTACCTTCACGGGGCGTGCAAGCTTTACTATGAGAGAAAGAAAATCAAACAAATATAAGAGAAACTCATCACTCAACTCTTGTATAAAGATCTTTCAATAAGAAGCTCTAAAATTCTCACAAAAACTTTCTAAAACCTCAATTAAAGCCTTTCTGTATGACCAGGATGTCACTAGCTATCCAATGTAATAAACCACTCGTTAATCGAAGCTATATAGGCTCCAAAATCATCAGAATAGTGTTTCACTCAGATATTGGGTCTAAAACAACTCTAGAACTCCTTTGGACTGTCCGATCATGACCGGCTCGAACCAGAGCCATTCGATTATGCATACTATGTCCAGATCATACTTGAATTCGATCTGGGCCATCCGATCACATCCAGATCATGTCAGAACCATTGGATCATGCCTCTAATCTCTAGTTCAAACCCAGATTGAGTCTTAGCCATCCGATCCTAATTGGCTTGAACCAGAGCTGTCGGATCATGCCAAAATATCAACCATTAGATGTCACCCCCCTTCATCGGTCTTCATCGTATCTGGTGGATAGCATGGAGCACGGTCTATGGTGGACTGCAACTGGATAACGTGCCTGGGTGCCTGCGCGCACAGGCTGTGCTCGCTTGGGCCAGCCGAGCATGCTGTACTACTAGGCCTAGCTCGTGCTGCCATCGGCCTGCACTAGCCTGTGGCCCCTCCGACGGCCTGTGGGCCATACCAACCTCTCTTGACCTTCTCTTGTATGTATATTCGCCGTCTGGACTCCATTTGGATTGTTCTTAAGCTCGTTGGACTCCGTTCATCATCTTGGATCTCATTTTGGGCTTATTGTGGATCAAAACTTGAGATATTTTTTTTCAACAATCTCTATCTTGACTCGATATTCAACCTCCACCTGTCTCTGAGAGCCTATGATCTGTCTCACCCTCATATCCTGGAGCATGCCTACTGTCTCATAGATGGGCAAATATGGGAGTCGAGCCAGGCCACTCAATCCCACCTCTATCATGAGCTGTGTCCACTCTAACTAAAATCTATTCGAAAAATCTCCTACGGTAATAAGAACTTCATTCTGTGACGTCACCTTTATCCTCTTGAGTCTCCCATCTCATGTCTGATCCACCTTTACCTAGAGCTCCACCTCCTATTGAGCTCTCTTGGCTCCTGAAGCTCCACCTCACACTGGACTCTCCATCTAGTAGTAATGTCTCTCTATTAGGAATTATGCCTCAAAGTCAATCGTCAGTCTGTTGATGGTTGTGCTCTTGTATGTAACTTGTATATGAATTGTAATTAATAAATGTTATTTGGCTTTTTTCATCATATTGTGTACATCTTTTTTTAAACTTTATGTTGTGATGAAGTTCTTAAGATTATTTTAATCGATATAGGAGGATATATCGTTTAGTCCTTAAATATGTTCACAACCAAATGATATGTTATTACTAGGATGATAGCTATATTAAGTGTAGGTCGTTGTGTGCCATATAGGTTGATTGTTCTCTTAACCAAAAATATAGAGACAGTGGTATGGCATGTAAGTGAGATGTAGAAGTATATTTCACTGAATGTGATCAATTTCAGAGTACTCTACTGTCAAGAGTTACTCTGAAAGGATATGGGTATAAGTGACCTTCCAATTTGAGATCACCATGATGACTTGTAAGCAACTTACTATGCTTTGGTGCCAAACTATCTGAATTTCTAATTCAGTGATGAAAAATTTTGGACACGATCAAGTACTTATAAAGTTGGTGTGCGAGTCAAGATGGGATTAACCACTCCAAGTCATTGAAGAGTATGTCTCAATATGTTTCAATTTAGTAAAACTTTGGCTTGGATAGTCCTCATGAGGAGTCATAGGATTAATTAGGTTGAGACACAATAAGGATGCACTGATCAAGAGTTGACAGTTAACTCTAAAGTCATCCTGAGCATCAAAAGTCAAAGGGATGAATTATATGGTAACCATATGCCAATAACTTCTGAGTGTTGTTTTGCATACATTCGGTCTATCCGGATGTTGGATATCATTACTAGATGGTCACTTCGATTAGTACAGAAATCTATTCCTATACTATCGATTTAAGTTCGAACCTATGGGGTCACATACATTAGAAGTTTCTCTTTGATCAATTGGCAGATTGACGATTGAGAATCGTTTGAGGGTAAAATTGTCAATGCGATTAATGATCGACCCTGTGCAATAGTTGCAATAATATAATTTGCTAAGTGTTGATGAATTTAAGAAGGATTAGCTACTAATTAGATCTTTGATTAGCTCAATTGGATTGAGTATTAAAATCTGGATCAAGTCTAACTGAATTGAATTCAATTAGGTCAAACTCGATTAGGTTATGAGATGATCTAATAGCTAAGGGGATTAAGTCCTGATTTGATCAAGATTTAATCTCGATTAATTTTAATTGGATTAGGATTTAATCAAATTAATTAAGAATCTAATTGGATTAGGTTCACTTTGATTTAATTAGATTTAAGCAAAAGAGTTTTGGTTTGGATCAAATTGAAGAACCAACTTGAAATTCAAACTAGGTTTGAATTTCAAATCCCATGCACCATCATTTTTTCTCCATGGCTTTTTTCCATGCACAAATCTGATTTGTGCATGAGAAACACTCCAACAAACACCCCAAAATGTTGACCCCTTATGATAGGATGGAGATTAGTTAGTTTGAATTTAAATTAGATTTAAATTAACCCTAACTAAACCCTAATCCTATTCTTATTTTCCACCCGTCGGTTTGTTGGGAATTGTGTCCTAAAATCAATCATGTGACGATTGAGTTCATCTTTGAATATGAATTATTGATTAATGAATAATAATTATTCTGATATTTTTCATCACAAGGTTATA
>KE504709.1:1456022-1479257 GCA_000441515.1 Elaeis oleifera | reverse complement strand
AACCGATTGGTATTGATTAGAATAATATTTACTTATAATCCTATAAGTGAATAACCTTGAAGTGATACTTTGGACTCCCCCAAAAATTAATACTTTCAATACTCACTTGTTACATTATTGTTATCTTATTAGTTGAGAATCGTTCGAGGATAAAATCATCAATACGATTGATGATCAATCCTGTGTAATAGTTATAATAATATAATTTACTAAGTATTGATGAATTTAAGGAGGATTAGTCAGCAATTAGATTGTTGATTAGCTCAATTGGATGGAGCATTAAAGTCTGGACCAAGTCTAATTGAATTGAATTCAATTAGGTCAAATCCGACTAAGTTATGAGATGACCTAATTGCTAAGGGAGATTGAGTTCTGATTTGATCAGGACTTGGGCTCGATTAATTCTTGATTGGATTAAATTTAATCAAGTTAATTAAGAATCTAATTGGATTAGATTTGCTTTGATTTAATTGGATCTAACCAAGAGAGTTTGGTTTGGATCAAATTGAAGAACCAACTTGAAATTCAAACTAGATTTGAATTTCAAATCCCATGCGCCACCATTTTTTCTCTATGGCTTTTTTCCATGCACAAATCTGATTTGTGCATGAGAAACACTCCAGCAAACACCCCAAATATCGATCCCTTATGATAGGATGGAGATTAGTTAGTTTGAATTTAAATTAAATTTAAATTTAAACCCTAACTAAACCCTAATCCTATTCTTATCTTTCCACCCACCGGTCCCTTGTGAAGGGATCTTATTTGTGCGACAAAAGGGAAATGTTCACAAGTTTTTTCCATGCCATTCTCACTTGTTCAGCCCCTCTTTGATCCAGCTTTGGATGGGGATAAAAGGCATCAGTGTTTGAATTCGAATAGAAGTTTGAATTTAAACCTAGATGGGCTCTTATCTCATCCAATCACTCTTGTTCGGAAACCATAAAAGAGTTATGGTTTTGTGCGATGAGAAGGGCTGCTTTTCCACCATAAGAAAGAGCAGAAATTAGAGGGCCAAATAGGTGTCTAGGGGTGTGAGGCTTGGGGTGGGTTGCCATCTCTTGGCCTGTGCTTTAGAGTAGATCTATCTCCTTTTGGGTGAGTGATTTTGATCTGGATGCTGGGATTGTGAGAGTAGAAAATCTATAAGAAATTGTTTCTCCATTTTTCCTCCACCATCCAGCAACCTTCTCTTATCCAACTTCAGCTTTGGAAGAGTTTGAGAAGTTTGAAGAAGGAGATTCGATCAGATCCACCATCAGAAGTCTTCTTCACGAATTAGCATTCTCAAGAAGGCTAATCGGTCCGAGGACTTTGTGTGGATAATTCGTAGAGGCCAGACATCCTGTACGACTATGAGCAACTAGCGAGACCTTCAGATCTTCATCTACGGTTGCGGTGTTCATCTACCAGTGCTTAGATATAGGGTTCAGAACCTTGGTAATTATGGATTTGTTCTACTGTGTTAACTAGTTTTCATGCATGATATATTGATTTAGTTGTTCAAATTTTTACATGCATATATACATCCCATAGAATCTTATGTAGGATGTTTTATGATCAGATCATATAGTTGCATTATAGATTAAATATTTAATCTAAATTTATTCCACTGTAAAAAGTTTTAAATGCATGTATGAAACTCCTATGGCTTTCATTCACTCTCATCCTCTTCTTCCTTTCAGAATAACTCTATCACCGTGCATAGCCTTCAGGATTCTATCACCAGCTACCCATCTATAGCCATTTAAATCCAGTCCGCTCAGTGAGTAAGATTTCTTCTAAAATTAGATATGTATCGGACCTCCCCAATCTTCTCATTGCATCATCATGTGTCCTCCAGCTGACCATCCAGATGTCTCGATTGCACAGCTCGATCCATCCGACGGATGAACAATATCCTTACTACTCTTTCGAGAGTCAAACATCTCCTCTCTGCAACAAACATGATGGGTGCATACAGAATCTAAAATCTACTACTGGAAAGAATAGATACCTCGTCAGATATCAACTGGACGTCATCTTTTGACTCACTACTGGTGGTCGCTGTAGGAGCTCTCATTCGATCTCTGAATTGAGAGTAATCTCTAACACAATGACCCAACTCATCACACCGATAGCACCTGATCTTGTGGGTCCATCATCTTAGATCTGAATTATTCTCCTTGTGATCCTCTATTGCTTCGTCTGCTGCCACCTACTCCTCCAAAAATTGCTAAAGTCGAGCTGCCGTCATCTGAGCTCGAAGCCTGTTCTCCTACCTGAGAATCTCATTCTGAAGAATCACTGCGGTGACCTCATCCATCTTGATGGTGCTCTTCTTCATTAAAAGAGCAGATACCAAGGACTCATATGAAGGAGGAAGCGATGCTAGCAAGACCAACACCCTAGTCTTCTCCTCAACCTTCTCACCTACACTAAGAAGATCTGTGAGAATCTTCTGAAAATGGCTGAACTGCTCCTACATGCTCTATCCCTCGTCCATCCGTAGTTGGTAGAACTGTCTCCAGAGGAAGAGAGTGTTCGTGAAAGACTTTGCTATGTACAGCTCCTTAAGCTTCAACCACAGCATCGTTGGAGAAGTCTCGCCAAGTACATGAATTACCATCTCATCCATTAGGTACATATGGATGGTACTCATCATCTGCATCTATAGCCATTCTCAGATCTTCTCCTTCACGATGACCGACTTTTTTTTGTACAAGAGAGCATCAATCAACTTGTGTTAGATTAGTACGTCCTCCACCCTCACTTGCCATAAGAAAAATTACTCTTCCCATTGAGTTGATCTCCATCTTAATTATGCTTGTCTTCTCCATCTCTAATCTTGATCAACACTACCTCTGTCTGGATCATCAGGTACCACTTGTCCATGGTAACCAGGCTTTGATACCAATTGTTGTGCTCTAATATCACTTATTGAGAGAGGAAGAAAGAAAAAGAGAGAGAAAGTACCACAAACAAATCTAGATAATATAGATTGGGCTCAAGCCTACCTCTGTGAGGAGTACAAGCTTCATTATGAAAGAAAAAAATCAAATAAATACAAGAGAAACTCACTACTCAATCTTTATACAAAGATCTCTCAACAAAATATCCCAAAATCCTTATAAAATCTCTCTGAAACCTCTCTTGAAGCCTCTCTACATGACCAAGATGTCACTAGTTATCCAATACAATAAATCATTCATCAATCAGAGCTGTATAGGCTCCAGAATCACCAAAATAGTGTTTCACTCAGATATCGAGTCCAAACCAAATCCTAGAACTCTTATGGACTGTTCGATCGTGACCAGCTCGAACCAGAGCTGTCCGATCGTGCATACTATGTCCAGATCATGCCCAGATTCAATCTTGGCCATCCGATCACTCCAGATCATGTTAGAACCATTGGATCGCACCTCTAACCACTAGTTCAAATCCAGATCGAGTCTCAGCCATCCGATCCCGATCGACTCAAACCAGAGCTGTCTGATCATGCCAAAATATCTATCGTTGGATATCACCCACCCTTGATCGATCTTTGCCGCATTTGGTGGACCACCTGGAGTGCGGTCCATGGTGGATCGCGATTGGATAGCATGCCTGGGTGCCCACACGTGAGGGCCGTGCTCACTTGGGCCAGCCCAGCATGCTGTGCTGCCGGTCCTGGCCTATGTCGCCGTCGGTCTACAACAGCCCATAGCCCCTACGACAGCCCATGGGCCATACCAATTGCTTCCGACCTTCTCTCGCATGTATCTTCATTATCTGGACTCCGTTTAGACTAGTTTTGGGCTCATTGGACTTCGTTCGTCGTTCTGAACCTCAATCTAGGGTTATTATAAATTGAATCTTGAGGCATTTTTCTCAACAACTGATTCAGAAGCTCTTGAGCCAACTTATTTCTAGTCCTCTTTGATGACTTGGTGAAGTCAGTGGAAGGATTTTGAAATGTTAGTTATTCTCTTCTCTTGATTCTAAACTATTTAATAAATTTTTAATTATTAGATCCTTAAAATGACAATGTTATGAGGATAACAAGTTCATAGCCTCCTATTAATATGGATGATAATGGGTCCAATAATCTAAATAATCATTGGAAGCACTACACGCCTGGTGTTTATCTGGCTATTAAAATTATCATTCATAATATAATGACTTAGTTGTGACTTTATAATAGGTGGTTAGGTTGGCCGAGCCACACTCGGGCCTAATTATTCATTAGTAAGATACATTGGATAAGTTTATGTTAATGGTTGGACCTAATCAAAATTTTCAGTGGAGGCGCCACACATTTGTTGAAGAGATGTTTGGGATAAAATAATTACTAAAAATTATTTAAAAAATAATTGATTGAGAATCTACCCATAGATGTATAAAGATTAGTCGAGCCACACTCGGACCCATTGCAGGCTATGTGGATTCTAGTACCCGCTAAGAAATTAGATTTATCAAATTAGAGGTAGAAGCTACCAATTCATATAAAATAGTGAGAGAACCTTTAGATTAAAGTTCAAATCTTTCAGATTAAATAATTCATATACTAATATGGTTTTGGTTTCTTTTAGAAATAGCTAAAATATTGTCACTCCGCTCGCTATGAGACTGCGACAAGCTTACCGGACATTACTTCGATAGCTGGTAGTATAAGTTGAAGATTGTTCTGGAGCACGAGAGGATCCTATATGTGATTTGGATCCAGCACCTGAGGAACTTATTGCCAACGCATGTGGTGCGGTGAGAGATACTTACCATAAGTGGCTTAGTAACCGTACAACTATATGTTGCATCATGAGGGATGCCATGAATGATGAATTCAGTCATAAGTTCGAGGACACACAGCCTGAGGAAATGCTTCAAAAGTTGAATTAGTCCTTCAGCACCCCTGAGGATGTCGAGAGACATAAAATCTTCTGTGCTGTCTTCCATGCCCTATGTAAGAAATGGTATCGATCACTGATTATGTATTGTATATGATCGAGCAGATCGAATGCCTTAGCAAACTTAGAGTTCCATTGCATGAATAGTTAGGCAAGGATGCTATTCTCAACTTGCTTCTCAAATTCTATCTCCCATTCCTGAGTCATTATAGAATGACTAAGTCTGCAGTGAACTACCATGATTTGCTAGGATTGCTACAAACTTTCGAGAAGGACAATCACCTCCACAAGGAGATGGTTAATATGGTAGATGGGTCTTTTACAGATCGACGGTCCTCTAAAAGAGAAAAAAAAGAAGGTGCAGAAAAATCATGCTGGGGCTCCTTAACCTAGTCAGAGCAAGAAGTCTTAGGTGGACAAGATACAGACAGAGTACTTTTTTTGCAAGAAGTGAGATCATTGGAAGAGAAATTATCCTCAATATCTAGCCTCCCTTGACCCCAACAGGCCAAACAAGTGAAACAAGTAATCGATTGTTGGACAAAGTACATATATGATAACTCCTTATAATTTTTCTGTATGTGATACTACTACTTGGATATTGGATACTGAAAGTTTAATTAACATTTATAATTTATTGTAGAGACTTCAGGTCAGTAGAAAATTTAAAAATGATTAACGATTCCTGAATATTGAAGATGGAAGCCTTGTTCCAGCTCTAGCTTTAGGAACTATTCAGCTTATTTTGAGTCTGGAATTATCATGTTAGATGATTGTCACTATTGTCCTTCTTTTTGATAAATGTCATCTCTGTAGGTCTTTTGGCCAAAGTTAGTTCAACTTTTTAATAAAGGATAAATTTATGATATCATTTTGAATGGTACTATAATTATATATAAATAATTAAAATATGGCATATATCTTCTATCATAGCCTGTTGGTATAATGTACACATCTAATAAACATCCTAAAATAGATAATGTCAGTGATGCCTACCTTTGGCATTGTTGGTTAGGTCATTGGAATAAGAGCAGGATAGATAGGTTAACTAAAGAGAAAATCTTCCACATTAACGATTGTGAATTATTATCAATTTGTGAATTTTGTCTTCTTGATAAAATGACAAAGTCACCTTTTAAAAGAAAGGTGAATGAACTGGTGATGTTCTAAGTCTAGTACATAATGATGTATATGGATCCATGAACATAAGTACCAGAGGTGGATACAATTACGTCATTTCTTTCACTGACGATCTATCTAGGTATGGGTATATCTACCTTATGAAACAAAGTCCAAACTATTTAAAATGTTCAAACGATTTCGTAGTGAAGTATAAAATAAACTGGAAAGAGTATTAAAACTCTTCGATCAGATCGAGGAGGAGAATACCTCACCAGTGATTTTCTGACATATCTAGAAGAAAATAAAATTCTCTCATAATGGACTCTTTCAGGGACACTACAACATAATGGGGTGTTGGAAAAGAAAAATCGAATACTATTAGACATAGTTTGATCTATGATGGCTTTGCGACTCTGCCAAGCTCCTTTTAAGGATACGCTCTTGATATAGTTTCCTATACACTGAACAAGGTTCCAAGCAAATCTATCAATAAAATACCATATAAGATATAGACAGGGCATAAGCCGATACTCTTACACCTTAGGATTTGGGGATGTCCGACATATGTCAAACATTTAAAGACAGATAAGCTTGGACCTAGGTTTGATAAGTGCTTGTTTGTATGGTACCCAAAGAAATAAAGGATACTATTTCTATCTTGCTGAAAATAAAGATGTTCGTCAGCAACAGGACAATCTTTTTCGAAAGAAATTTTTTAAAGAAGAAACTGATGCCACTAAGATCGAACTTCGTAAAATTTATGAGATAGAAATCAGATACCATTGAGTAAACATACAGAGCCAGATTTAATTGGGTAATCAAATCCAGAATCTATTATAGAGGCATCCTTAAAGAGATCTGGTAAAGTACCATATCAATCAGATAGATACTATGGTTTCTTGGTCCAGGATGATGATCCTATTGAACTAGATGAAAATGATGAGGATTCGATTACTTATATGGATACCATGCAGAGGCTTGATTCTGAGAAATGACTAAATGCTATGAATTTTAAAATGGAGTCCATGGAGATCAACAGTGTATGGATACTTGTTGATCCATCCGAAGGGATTAAACCCATATGGTGTAAGTGGGTTTTCAAAAGAAAAGAGGAGCAGATGAAAAGGTAGAGACCTATAAAGCCCATCTATATGTCAAGAGATATCATCAACATAATAGTATTGACCATGATGAAACATTCTTTCCTATGGCAATGCTTAAGTCCATTCGGATTATGCTTGTAATTGTAGTACACCTAGATTACGAGATCTAACAAATAGATGTTAAAACCATTTCCTTAATAAAGAGTTGGAAGAAGAGGTGTATATTATACAAACTGAAAGGTTCACTTCCACAATAAATCTAAAGTGTGTAAGCTAAACAAAGGAACCTAAGTTCCATCAAAGAACCGCTTTCCTTATTGTGACAGTACTGTGCAATCACTCAAGTAAAGGAACCTAAGTCCCATCAAAGAACCAAACATATTCTGCATTGCTATCAACTTGTCCAAGAGATCATGAAAAGAGGTGATATAGAGCTGTTGAAGATTGATGGAAAGAAAACCTAGCCGACCCCTTCACTAAAGCTCTCGGGACCAAAAAGTTTAATAATCACAAGTGGAAGATAGATACAAGATATAGTCCTGATTGGCCTTAGTTCAAGTAGGAGTTGTTGGAAAATATATCCTCAAGTCAATTGTATTATTGTAAACAATTATGCTCTTGTATTTGAATTATTAATAAATAAAAATTATTTTGATAGTTCTTCATACTTTGCATCTTCCTTTATAGAACTTTTATTGTTATGGTGAAGTTTTTAGAACTATAAAATAATCGATAAAAAAAAATTATCAAATAGTTCTTAAATATGTTCACAATCAAATAATGTGCTATTAACTAAGATAATAATATTTATCAAGTATAGATCGTTGTGTGCTATATGGATTGATTGTTCTCATAATCAAAGAGTATATAAATACTGATATGACATACAGATGAGATATAGGAGTACATCGTCATCGAATAGTGACTCACCTGTGGAGTGCTCTACTGTCAAGGGCAGCTCACGAAGGATATAGGTATAAGTATCCTTCTGACCTGAGTTTACCATGGTGACTTGCAAGCAACTCATTGTGTTTTAGTGTTGGACTACCTGTATTTCTAATACAGTAAGGAACGCTACTGGGTACAGTCAAGTACTTGCGAAGTTTGTGTGTGAGTCAATATGGGATTGATCCCTTTAGATTATAGGAGCTAATTTATCACTGTATTTGAATTTAGTAAAATCTTGATCAGGATAATCTTTGTGATCTATCACAAGATTTGAAAGATTGAAATACAATATGAATGATTTATCCAGGATTAACAATTTAACCCTAGGTTATTCTGAGCATTGAGGATCAAAGGGATGAATTATGCGATAACCATATGCCTCGGTTCTTGAATGTTGCTTTACAATTATTCAACCTATCCAGACATCGGGTACCATTACTAGATGGTCACTTTAATTAGTATAAAAATAGTTCCTATACTACCAGCTTAGTGTTTGAACCTATGAAGTCATGCACAAAATCAAACATGTAGGAAAGAGTTGACCTAATATATATGTGTTCAATTTGAAAGTATGAGACTTGATTGAACATATAGATTTATTTAATTAAGAATTAAGTTGTAGATCATACAGAATTAAACATTGATTATATCTTGCTAGCACTAGGCATGAGGTGCAGGTTTAATTTTGGAGATAAATTTTACCTAATCAATGATCTAAGAAATTTTGAGAGATTAGATTCAAGTTCTAGTTACTTTAGATTAGATCTAATCTAATTAAGCTTGATTTAATTTAAGGTTAATTGTGTTAATTAATCAAGTTAGACTTAGATCAAAATCTTAATTAGATTAGGATCAACAATCCTTTTGAATTTGGTTTGAATCTGAATTGGATTCGAATTGAATCCGAATTTGAACCAAATTGGATTTGATACAATTAGCCAACTTTTTCTGAGATTCTCTCTCCTTGTGGCTGATCAAGATGGAGGAGGGATGTTGGAAATTGCACCCTCCCCTTGGGCGTGCGGCAAAGATGAGATGCGCAAGGTGGCACCTCTCCTTCCTTTTTTGGATCCTCATGGATTAGGAAACTTTGAATTTGATTTAGAGTCCTAATCTATGAGGTGTTTGATTAGGTTTAGGATTTCTCTTCTATTTAAGAGGGGGACTCTTGGGTTTGTAAAATACATGTGTGAGTGTGAATTGATCTTGGTGTGAGAACTTGGAGAGGGTGTGAGCATCCTCCTAGCATGGGCTTCCCTTGGGTGTGGAGTCATCCTTGGCGTGAGCCTTTCTTCCAAGCATGGAGCTTCTTCTCCTCTAGCATGAAGAGTCCCCCATAAGCCCCTTTGGTTTGAGATTAGATCTCAAGAAATTCCTCTATCTTCATCCTTCTTCCTATGGTGCTTGGTGTGCATGCGAAGTAGAGGATCTGCGCATCTAGATCTCGTAGAGCATCAAGCTTCAGGAACTCTTCTACCTTGATCATCATCTTTACATTGCATATTAAGATAATCTTTCATAATAGTTATAAAAAATTTAATTAGAAATTTGTTCTCCTTCTTTCTGGACATCCGATGCGGATCGGATAATTCCTACAGCATCTCCACAGACCAACATCCTCCACACTTCTCGAATGAGATCCCATGATCTTAGGTAGAAGGTCCAAAGCTTCTCGAATCTAAACGGGCCCCTAAGCATGCACGGGCCATTAATGGTGATAAGGATCAGGCAGTGATCCAAAGTAACCCTCGAGAGGTGCTGAACTTGGTGTGCCAGTAACCACCGAATCCACTCGATAGTAGCAAGTACCCGATCAATCCTTTCCCACACACCAACCATCCCTTATCGATTGTTGCACCAAGTGAAGCAGGGCCAGAATAGCTGAGAATAATCAGACCCACATTGCTGATGAACTCTATAAATTCTCTAGAGTCAATGCTGTCCACATACTGCCTATCGCCCTTTCTCATGGGACCCCATAACACAGTTGTAATCCCCAGTTATAAAACATGGCAAGACCTACGGCACCAGCCTAAGAATCTCAAACTAGAGCACCCTCCGCTCTCTATACTCAATACTTGTGTACACTCCAGATAGAAGCCAAGATCTTCTAGACTGCTTCAAGATGACTAAAGCCACCTGCTGCTCGCATCTATGGAGGCATCCATCTTGACCGAGCTACACTGCCACAACATCAGGATCTCCCTCAACAAGCCCCTAGACTCCACTGCATAGGTACTCCACGCTGTCGAAATCCAACACCTGGTTTGGACAAGGCTTGTACCCGAGAGTTGGATCTTAAGTAGGATACAGATGTCAGGATCATGCTGCTGGATCAATCTAGCAAAGATTGAATGAAACGAGGGCTTTCCCTCCTCCTAGGTATTCTAGATTAGTAGCTTCATGGGATGATTCCCGAGAGAAGGGACCTCCACCAAAGCCCCCCAACTTGAATCCCTACCTCAGTCCCTCCTGTTGTCGGGTCCATCATCCAGTGGCTCACCCCTTCCTCCTGGATGGCCGTCTCAAATGGGTGATAGCCTCCTCGTGGGCCATATCCTGATCCCACACCGATGCATCCATGTGCAGTGGGTCCTCTCCCTAAAGAGGCATAGAATCGCTCTTCAACCCATGCTCCACCTCTTGCATAGAAACTCCCTCATCAGCTAGGCTGCCTGAGTGACCTACCTCCTCCTCTGTGGGAAGGATCCTTTACGAGTGTGGAATACAGATCCTCCATCCAAGATCGCAAACACTGGTTATGATGTCGATACCACAATAGGAAGGAAGAAGAGAGATATACAAAGACACAATCAAATACATAGATCAACCCAAGGCTTACTTCCATGGGATATGCAAGCTTCATTATGAAAGAAAGAATAAAAACAAGAGGAGATCACACCCTCTCAACTCTTGTATATCAATCTCTCTCTCAACAAGAAGCACAAAAGAAAATCCTTTACAAAGCTCTCAAAACCCCCCAAGGAGACATTTGTCACTCTCTCTGCTCCACAACCCATTCTCTATGTTCCACGGCCATCAGGCCCTTAAAAAAGTCTAAAACGACTCTTGTTAGGACTCCAGAACCTTTCTAGTGGCCTGATCACCCTACATGCACCCTTGGCCATCCGATTGTGCCTATAAGCAACCATGGCCTCCCAATCGTGCAAATCCACACGTGGACCACGCATAGACTGTGCACGGACCGCATGAGGCATGAGGTGGACCACACCTCACCCTCTCTCCTAAACCATGTGGTGGTTCGCGCGCCGTGCCCTACCTAGGCCGCGCATTGCAAACCACGTGTTGCAGGTGCCAGTGGGCCTAGGCACCCATAGGCCGAGCCTGTGGGTCTACATGCTTATGTGCGGCTATAGGCTATGCCTGTGGGTCTCCTTCATCTTGGACTTCATTGCAGTATATTTTTCTACTATGGGTTGAATTTCGAGGTGCCAAAACTCAACAATCTCCATCTCGACTTGACATTCGATCTCCACATAACTTTGAGAGTTTCTAAATAATCTCGATCCTATGCTTTGGGATAAATATTTGCTTGCTCATGGATGGACAAATATGAAAGTCGAACCAAACCGTTCGATCCCATCTCTATCATATGCTGTGACCTATCTAACCTAAAACCTACTCGAAGTAGTCTTTTGCGGCAATCGAAACTTCATCATGCGACATCGTCTGTCATCCTCTCGAGTCTCCTGTCTCATTTCAACCCATCTGTATCTAGAGCTCCATCTCGCTCTGAGCTCCCACTGGCTCTTGAAGCTCCACCTCACACTGAGCTCCCTGCCAAGATGTAATATCCTCCATATCTTTTTCTTCAATACAATCCTACTACCACGCAAAACCTTCAGGATTTTATTATCAGCTCTCTACCTATAGCTGCTTGAATCCAGTCTGTTTAGTGAAATTAAATTACTCTTGAAATTAGGTATGTATCGGACCTTCCTCAATTTCTTCACTACTCCATCATGAGTCTATAAGTTGATGTTTCAATACCCTTGATCGCATAGCTCAATCCATCCGACAGATGAATAATATCCTCATTGCTCTCTAGGGAGTCAAACAGCTCCTCTCTGCAACAAACATGATGCAAACATATAGAATCTAAAATTCACTATGGAAAAAAAGTAGATACCTCATCAGACATTAGAAGAACATCATCACTTTCATCTGTATTGCTATCTTGGACCGCCGCCATAGTAGCCTTCATTCGATCTCCAGGCTATAAGTAATTTCTGACTCGATGCCCCAACTCATCACACCCGTAACACCTGATCTTGCTGTAGTCCCTTGACTTGAACCTGGACTGCCTATCTTGCAATCCTCTGCCCCTTCATCCTCTCCCACCACTTCCTCTAGTCACCACTAAAGTCGAATGGCCACCTGAATTTGAAGCTTGATTCTCCCATTTGAGAATCTTATTCTAGAGAAATATAGAAGTGACCACATCCATCTTGATGGTGCTCTTCTCCATAAGAAGAGCAGTGATCAAAGACTCAAAAGGAGGAAGTGACAAAAGCAAGACCAATGCCCTGTTCTTCTCCTTAATTTCTCACCAACATTGAAGAGATCAATGAGGATCCTCTGAAAGTTACTAAGATGCTCCTGCACGCTCTGTCCCTTGCTCATCTACAGTTGATAGAACTACTTCCAAAAAAATAGAGCATTGGTGAGTGACTTTACCATATACATCTCCTCGAGCTTCATCCACATCGTCTTGAAAGGTCTCGCCAAGCACAAGGATCACCACATCTTCTGTCAAAGATAAATGGATCGTACTCATCACCTACATCTAGAGCCACCTCCAATCCTTCTCCTCCATGGTAGTCAGCTTTTTCTCGCATAAGATAGCATTAATCAACCCTTATTGAATGAGCATATCCTTCACCCTCATCTATCATAGAGAGAAATTGCTCTTTTCATCATACCAGTTGATCTTACTTTGATTGAGGCTATCTTCTCCATCTTCTTCAACCTCGATCAACACCATCACAACTTGGACAACCGCATGCTCTGATACTACTTATTGGGAAGGATCCATCACAAGTGTGGAATATAGATACTTCATCCAAGATCGCAAACACTGGTGATGATATGGATACCACAATAAAAAGGAAGAAGAGAGAAATATAAAAATACAATCAAATATATAGATCAGCCCAAGGTTTATCTCCATGGGGTATGTAAGTTTCACTATGAAAGAAAAATAAATACAAGAGGAGATCATACCTTCTTAACTCTCATACATTAATCTCTCTCTTAATAAGAAGTACAAATGAAAACACCTTCCAAAGCTCTCAAAACCTTCCACAGAGACTCTCTGCCGCTCTCTCTACTCCACAGCCCATTCTCTGTATTCCACAGCCATCGACCCTTAAAAAAGCCTAAAAATGACTCTGTTAGGGCTCCAGAATCTTTTTGACTGCTTGATCACCCCTATACATGCTCGTGGCTGTCTGATCGCACCAACAAGCTGTTAGATTTGTGCCCTAAAAGCCAATTATTGGCTGATATATTTTATAATTTTAGAGCTTAATCTTGTACTTATAATATTTTTATTATCAATAAAGAGATTTTTCATTTCAATCATATTTATGTATCCATGATTTATCCTAAAAATTAACAAAGATGATTTTTTATATATTCTCAAAGTGTTGAGAATTTAAGATATACATTAATTGATGGTTAATTTTTAAATACTTCCTATCAAAGGATCGTTATGAAGGATAATGATCAATCTATTCAAGATCGGTGCATAGTTTACCTCCTTTGTGGGTAGATGAGTCTTGAGTCTGCAGTGTAGAGACACTGGGGTGAAGGTACAGATGGTTGTTAGAGAATAACTTACATTGAGCATGACCAACACAAGAAACTACATGGATGTCTACACATTCGTCAGTGATCTTCTCAATGCTGCAGTGGTATGAGTGGACCTTTGACCTATGGTGTTATTGGCTATTCGCAGAGAGGCTACTGAGTTTGACTATACGTTCTCTTGGCTCTAGCCATTCGGATCCTTGCTGTGTATGTTGGCTTCAGTAGGTTCAGATTTGCTGTTTGAAGTAGAATGCATTTAATAAATCTATCGATCTTGATAGAAAGGAGAAGTCCTATAAGATTCATAAGACTGAGTTCAAAAAGTCTTTGGCCAAAGCAAGTATAAATACTGAAAAAAAATTTCACGGATTCACAAATGAACTTGAGTCGAGTCAATCTAGCATATGACTAACGATGAGGTCTGATGAGTTCTCCATGACTTCCGTCAAGTCGGGACTCACGATAGAAGGACTGAATCATACGATAATTACACTTCGAGGTTCATACTTTTATTCTACTGGATTACCACTACATATTGCTAGGTGTCACTGGTGGATTGTGGGGCTCATCGAACGTCATCTTGATGATCAATAACCCTTGAAGGGTAGAGTTGAAAATGTTCCAACCTATTGAAAAGTATTTTGATGATATTGTGATAGAGATCACAATATATCTCACTACTAGATAGAATGAAACCTATGGGGTCACACATTAAGGGATTTAATCTTGAATTTATCAATTGGACTTATGAAGTTCTAATTAGATTAGGGTTTATTAAAATTTTATTGGGTTTAAGAGAACCATGCTAGCATATGGTTAAATCTAATTCTTCTCGGGACTTCGATTGGATCGAGTCCATAGCCTTAAATCTAACCTAATCTATTTGAGTTTAGTTGGGTGCTTAATTGTAAGCCCAAGGAGATTGGATTAAGTCAATGAGTTGACTAAATTATCTCCTCATTATCTCCTCATAATGTGTGTGGAATTATTAGAAAGATGGGATGGTGCAATCCTTTTTTTTTTGTACAAGACGAAGGGGCACCAACCTCTTAGATGGCATGAGGAAGAGAGAGGGGCCCACCCTCTCTCTTGCATTGGCATGGAAGGAGAGAGAGAGAGGGGCTATGCCCCCTCTCTTGTATATGTAAACCCTAGGGGGCGGGCATGGGATGCCCACTCAGATTGCCTTATCTGACTGGGATGCCTCATATGCTTACAAAAGAGGCTGATGTCTGATCAATTAAATTTGATTTTAATGAGAAAAAAATCAGATTAAAAAGGTAAAATTCTTATGAGATAAAGACATGCCTTTTTAAGTTAATTGGTTCTTGATTTGAATCAAGGAAGGATCTATTTAAAGAGATAGTCTCTTAGGGTTTGTGAATAGAATTTTGTGAAACAAAACTCTCCTCTCCCTTCTCCACACCATACCCTCTCTCCCTCTTCTCTTTCCATGCCCAAGGGTTGGCATCCATCCTTCTACATGCCAAGAGTAGAGGAGGCTTTCTTTTACGATGAGGAATGAATAGAAAAAGGCTACAATTCAAGATTGAGTTCACAGTCAAGATCAAAGAGTTGATCAAGATTTTAAAGGGCTAAGATTCAACTTGAAGAAGAAGGATCTATAATGAGAAGAAGGATTCAAGGTTGATCCGATGGATACCTGTAGAGGTTAAATACATGTGCGGCTTGAGGACCTTCAAATCTGAGATCATCGATTGTGGTGAATTTCTATCTGTGCAAAGGTATTGAGATTTGATCTCATCCTTATTTTATTTTTTCAAATTATATACATGTCTTTACTTTTGAGCTTGGGTAAAATTAGATAAGATCTAATGCATGTGAGGTTAAAGGGTTTAACTCGATTATTTTTTCACTGTGATTGAAAAGTTTTAAAATTTTTACATGCATCCTACCCGATATTCTAATAGTGGTATCAGAGCCATTGATTTTTAAAGACATATATAATCTAATTTTTACTTTAGATTTGAAAGTTTTGATGATTTAAAATTGATCTTGTGCTGTTATAAGGTTGTCTTGGTATAAGATTTATCTCCTATATTGAAAAGGTTATCCTAGCACAAGATTGATCGATTTTGAAAATTATTTTTGAAGCAATTAAATCAATTTTTTAGATCTAAAAATTGATGTGATATATCTTATTTCATATTTAGATCTGAAATTAGAATGATTAAATGTTCATATCAAATCGGTATAAGATTGTCCTGGTATAGGATTTATCCCCTATATTGAAAAGATTGTCCTAGTTTGATGCGAATCGATTTTTTAAAAAATATTTTAATCATTTTTTAGATCAATTATATATGTATTTGATATATATATTTTAGTTTCAGATCTAAAATTTGATGTATATATGATACATATTTAGTTTAGATCTGAAACTATATTATATGATAATGACATTAGATTTAGATCTGAAACTGTTTCAAGATCATAAGTCACTAATGTATGCAATGAAACATAATCTAAATATTATTTTAGATCTAAAATTATATTATTGCATGTGAGTATGGGTTGAACAAATTAGGTCCAGTGATCAAACTACAATTAGGGTCCAATTGATTAGATCAGGCTAGAACTCATTGTTGATTTTGAGCAGTTATTTGAACCTAATCAATGATTAATTAGGATTAGGTCAAAGGGGCTCAAGGTCGAGTTTAGTTATAGTTGGTCGCATCAATTCACATTTTGATGTGAGTTGATTAACTTAAGATCAAATTTGGCTCAGTGGTTCGGGCTTGTTTCAATAGGTTAACCTGATCGGTTCTAATCGATCAATTTGGAGTCTAAAGAAAGTATTTAGATGGTGGTTATTTAATTGGTTCCATTATCTGACCTGATCAATTTTGATTGGTGTCTCAAAAAAGTAACGGAGGGATCCCCACTCATCTTAACTTACCTAGCCATCTTGGGAGATTCAGTTTCTTACTAGGTTACTTGTTGACTCGACTTCACCCATATCGATTAGGCTGACGAGACATATTGATGTGCTGACCTGAATTTGATTAGTTGGATGTCAGATCTGCTGATTTAGAAGAGATTTAAACCTAAATCTCTTCACTAAATATTAAGTCTAGAGGTCTTCCATCATTGTGAAGATGCGAGTGCCTTCTTGACGTTGATCGTTCTCGACTGGTTACAATAGTTCGGTTGCATCAGAAAGGTACAACCACTCTATTGATATTTGATGTCCCGAGATAGAGATAGAGTTGGGCCCAATAACTGTTAGGTGAGGGTCTCAATGACGGCTTTGCGCCAGCTGGTGAACAATGAGTTTGACTTAACTAAGAAATATGCCAATAACTGTTAGATGAGGCCACAAGACTTAAAGATCAAGCCCACTGCATCTTGCTTAGTGAAGCAATGAATAAAGTATCGTCCACTCATTAATTTGTGCTCACCAATAACTGTTAGATGAGGTGCGTATAGATTAATGAGACTGCAATATCCACTTGAAACTGATTGCGTATAGGTTTTCATTTATCCACTCGAGGAGTGTGGAAGATTTGAAGAAATAGTGGAAGCCTTTGTTATTTTAAATTTTAAATAAATATTTGTATAAGTATAAATATCTAACTAGAAACTATTTTCTCTACAGATAATCATATCGAGTTCCAACCTCTTAGCCCGTATCCTCGATACCAATAGGTTGACTGGTACAAACTATAAAGACTGGCTATAAAATTTGAGAATCGTTCTCAATTTTGAAAAATTTATTCATGTCCTTGATCAGGATGCGTCTGTGTTATCAGCTCGTCCATCTCCTGATCAACGAGCCGCACTTGAGAAGTGGATGAATGAAGATAATAAGACAAAGTATCATATTTTAGCATCCATGTCCAATGATCTTTAGCGACAGCATAAAGACATGAGGACTGCCAAAGAGATGCTGACTCACCTGCAAGAGTTGTACAGTGAGCAGAGTCGCACAACTCACTTTGACATCTCCCGAAGACTTTTCAGAGTGAAAATACGTGATGGACAGTCCGTCAATGATCATTATTTGATAATGATTAAGGACATCGAGGAGCTTCAGAAGCTTGACATAAACATAGATAAGAATTACAGATGGATCTGATCCTCTAGTCTCTTCCTGATTCATATGGGTAGTTCATCATGAACTACTGCATGGATAAAATTGATAGCACTTTGCTTGAGTTACTGAATATGCTGGTAACAGCAAAGGGTACCTTAAAGAGTTCAAGGGGTACAGTTCTGACTATGGAGCGGGCTTCCTTCAAAAGAAAGTCTTCTTTCAAGAAGAAGAAGAAGCCTACAAAGAAGCAAAAGAATAAGGCCAAGCCCAAGAAGCAGGTTTCGAAAAAGGTCAACGATAAGAAAAGTATTTCATTGCAATGTCGAAGGCCACTGGAGGAGAAACTGTTCGACCTACCTGGCAACTATGAAGAGCAGGAGGAAGAAGGATGGTCCTTCTGAAGATACGTCTGATATACTCGTTATTGAACTAATCTAATGATTTTTTCTTCTTCTAGTTGGATTCTAGATTCTGGATCAAGTGCTCATTTGTGTACTTCTATACAAGATCTTGAAGAAGTGAGAGGACTGAGAGAAGGCGAGATCACTCTTTGGATCGATAATGGAGTAAGGGTTGCTGCTGTGGCCATCGGGACTTATCATCTGCGGTTATCATTAGGAGTTAGTTTAATTTTTAAAGACTGCTATTATGTACATGTGGCCAGTAGAAATTTAATTTCATATCTGTGCTGGCACAGGATAATTATAATTTTATTTCAATAAAGACATGTGTTCAATTTATTTAGAAATAAAGTTGTTGCACGTGCTTTCTTGATTGACGGTCTTTATTATTTGCATATGGATATGAGTGTAAATATTAATGAGCAAATTATGAATACCATAAGGTCTAAGAGACTTTGAGATAGGATTAGCTAAAATATTTGTGGCACCTTAGGCTTGATCATATTAGAGAGGATAGACTCAACAAACTGAAAAAAGATGGTCTTCTCGGACCATTGACTTTTGAGTCTTATCTGGTTTGTGAATCGTATCTTCAAGAAAAATGGCCAAGCTGCCCTTTGTAGGATAAGGGAAAGGGCCACTGAGATATTAACCCGGTATACACTAACGTGTGTGGTCCATTCGATGTACAAGCCAAGGGTGGCTATATCTGCTTCATAATTTTATTGATAATTATTCATAATATGGATTTATGTATTTGATGCACCGTAAGTCTGAAGTCTTTGAAAAGTTCATAGAGTTTAGATATGAAGTAGAAAAATAGATCGAAAAATCTATAAAGATTCTTCGATCAGATCGAGGAGGAGAATACCTCAGTGAAAATTTTGGATCTATCTTAAGGATAATGGCATAGTCTCATAGTGGACACCTTCAGGGATGCCTCAACTCAATAGGATATCCGAAAGGAGGAATCGGACCCTATTAGATATGGTCCGATCCATGATGAGCTTCATAGACCTTCCTGTTTTCTCTGGGACATATATTTCTTTCTACGATTCATCTTTTGAATTGAATTTTCTCTAAATCTATTTCTACCACACCATATGAGTTATGACATAGTAAGAAACCAACTCTTGGTTATCTCAAGATTTGAGGATATCCGGCCCATGTCAAGCGACAACAGGCAGACAAGTTAGAGGTTAGGTTTTTTAGGGCTTGCTTTATAGGGTATGCTAAAAAAATCATGGGATACTACTTCTATCTTTCTGAGGATCACAATGTGACTGTAAGTCATCATACCGTTTTCTTAGAAAAAGAGTTTATCCAAGATGGAGATAGTGGGAGGAAGATTGAGCTCGAAGAGAAAGTCTTTGAAGAGCATCGAGTCCAAGAACTTGAACCCAATAATGAGCCAGTAGATGTGATACCTCCTCTATCTCATAGATCAAGTAGGATCTTTCGTCCTCCTAAAAAGTACTTAGGTATTCTTATAGAAAATTTAGAGGAAGCATTCCTTGTGGGAGATAGGGACATTAGGAATGATCTCAAGACCTACGATAAGGCAATGTTAGATATAGACTCCAAGAAATGGATGGAAGCGATGAAGTCATAAATTGACTCTATGCATTTCAACCAAGTTTGATCCTTAGTAGATCCACCTGAAGGTATTGTACTTATTGGGTGTAAATAGATTTATAAAAAAAATTAGGTTGGATGGTAAGACAAAGACCTATAAGGCAAGGCTAGTCACAAAAGGTTATAGTCAACATGAAGGTATTGACTATCATGAAACTTTTTCATCCGTAGCCATGCTAAAATCCATCCGTACTCTGCTTGTGATAGTAGCCTTTCATGATTATGAAATTTGATAGATGAATGTGAAAACTGCCTTCCTAAATAGATATCTTGAGGAAGATATCTATATGGAGTAGCTTTTGAGTCTTACATCCAGTAATAGTGATCACAAGGTTTGCAAGCTGCAAAGGTCTATATATGGACTCAAGCAAGAATCTCAAAGTTGGAACACTCGCTTTAATGATGTGATCAAAATATTTGATTTCATCAAAATGAGGAGGAGCCGTTTGTGTATAAAAGATCCGTGGGAGCATTGTCACATTCCTCGTATTGTACATGGATGATATCCTTCTGATTGGGAATGATATATTCATGTTGACATCGGTCAAAGTATGGTTGTCAAAAGTGTTTGCCATGAAAGACCTAGGAGAAGCTTCCTACATTCTTGGTATAAAGGTCTATGGGGATTGATCTAAGAGGATGATAGGACTCTCACTGCGAATGTATATAGAGGAGGTGCTGAAGAGGTTCAGCATGAAAACTCCAAGAAAATTTTTGCCCTTTAGATATACCATTCATCTTCCAAGAAGATGAACCACGACACACCTGAGGAGATCCAGTGCATGAGAAAGATCCCTTATGCTTCGACAATAAAAGCCTCATGTATGCCATGTTATATACATGACCTGATATAGCCCTTGCCGTGAGTGTCACGAGCAGATATCAGATGAATCTAGATAAAAATACTGAATTACTATTAAAATATTCTTAAGTACTTGAGAAGGATTAAAAATTTATTATTGGTCTTTGATGGAGGATTGGAGTTGAAAGTTGAGGGATACACTGATTCAGACTTTATGACTGATGTCGATGATAGAAAGTCTATATCAGGGTGTATCTTCTTGTGTAATGATGGTGCGATTAGCTAGAAGAGTTTCAAGCAATCGAGCATTATAGATTCGATCATGAAAATCGAGTACATCGCCACAGATTCGATCATGAAAGTCGAGTACATCGCTGCCTCTAAAGTTGCTAAGGAAGCCTTTTGGTTCAAGAAGTTCGTTACGGAGCTAAGTGTGATGCCATCAGATGCATTGCATTGCACTGTGACAATAATGGCACCATAGCTCTCGCTAAGGAGTCCAGGTCTCACCAAAAGTCCAAGCATATAGAGCGGTGGTTTCACATCATATGAGAATATCTCGAGAAAAATTTGTTGAGGTGCAGAGAGTCGACTATTGGAAAATGTGTGCCAAAGCCAATCATCAGCCTGTTGAAAATTATACTCATCTTGTAAATTATATATAAATTTTATTAATAAAGTTATTTGATATTTTCATTACAAATTATCCATCTTTGAATTTCTGTGTTGTAATGAAGTCCTTAGGACTAGAATTAGTCGACAAAAGAGGATTGTCGTTAAGTCCTTAAAAGTATTTGCGACCAAATGATATGCTATTAATAGAATGATAGCAATATCAAGTATAGATCATTGCGCATCATATGAGTTGGTTGTCCTCTTAACCAAGGAGTGTGGAGACACTGTTATGGCATGCAGATGGAATGTAGGAGTACATTCGCATCGAACATGACTATTTATCGAGCACTCTACTGTCAAGAGTAGCTCGTGAAGGGTATGGGTATAAGTGTCCCTCAGATCTGAGATCACTACGGTGATTTATAAGTAACTCACTGTACTTTAATATCAGACCATCTGAGTTTCTAACTCAGTGATGAAAAGATACTGGGTGTAGTCAAGTACTTATTAAGTCGGTGTGTGAGTCAAGATGAAATTGATCCCTCTGAATTAGTAAGAGATATATATCAATGTATTTTAATTTAGTAAAATCTTGACCAGGATAATACATGAGATAGATTTGAAAGATTGAAATATAATATGATCAACTTAATTAGGATTGATAGTTAAACCCTAAGTCATCTTGAGCATTAGGGTCAAAGGGATGAATTATACGGTAACCATATATCAGTAGGTTCCAGAATGTTGCTTTACAATACTTCGACCTATCCGATCATTAGGTCACCATTGCTAGATGGTTATATCGATTGGCATAGAAGTTATTCCTATACTACAGGCTTAGATTCAAACCTAGGGGGCGCACGCATTAGAAGATATGGTCAGATCTGATGACTATAGGGTCCAATTAGATTGTGACTCTAGTAAGGAGTCCCACTGGGACTGAGACTTTGGAAGAGAGTCCTACTGAGACTGAAATTCTACTATTAATAGAGAATTAATTAGTAATTAGATTACTAATTGACTTAATTTGATTGAGTAAAGAGCTTTGGATCAAGTCTAATTGAAATAGATTCAGTTCGACTCAAATTGGGTTTGATATGATCAATCCTGATTATAAGAAAATTTGATCCTGATTCGATCAGAGTTTGAACTCAGCTAATTTTAATTAGATTTAGAATTTGATGAGATATTTGGGTTCCTAATTGGATTAGGTCCATTTCTATCAGTAGGTTCAATCCAAATTTGATTTGGATTAGAATCAGATTAGAAATGAAGAGTCCTTGTTATCTTGGACTCTATCCTTATCTCCTTGCACCACACTTGGACTCATGCCCACATCTCTGTGCCAAATTAGATTTGGCTTGATCTTTTTGATGTCAAAGTAGTTGAGCCAATAAGGGTGGCGGCAATGATTGAAGAAGAAAATGAAAGGAGAAAACTTACTTTCTTGCAAAATCTTAGATCTTGAAATCCTAGATGTTGTTGTATGTAATGTAAGTTGCGAAGAAACTAGTTACATCTAATCTTGATTAGTCAAAATTATTTAATTAAAATCATAAAATTTAAATTTTATCTAAAAGATTTTATGATTTATTGTAAAAAGTTTACATAAAAAATTATTTCGAAACCTTAACCATGTTGATACAAAACTTAATTGAGAATTAAGTATTAGATTAATTAGATCTAGAATTGTGATTTAAGATCTAATGACATTGCATAAAATATGGAGTATGGGTTAGCTTAAATCAGGTCTTTCTCTTTAATTGGGTTAGACCTAAGGTTAGAATCAAAGAATATTGGAAACGTAGGCGATTTCATGCACGTATTTTGAATTTTTTAAAAAATTATAATAGAAGAT
>KE504709.1:1388656-1404845 GCA_000441515.1 Elaeis oleifera | reverse complement strand
TCTTCCAAACATTCCTACCGAACTTCAGTCGACAGGCTTAGACGCTGACAGGCCACAATAATGGCCGCAGCACTACTCCACTACTCCACAAGATTTGATTTCATCCTTATTTATTTTTTAGATTATATGCATCTCTTTATTTCAAAGCTTGGATAGGATTAGATGAGATCTAATGCATATGAGGTTAAAGGGTTTAACTCGATTGTTTTCCACTGCGATTGAAAAATTTTGAAATCTTTACATGCATCCTACCCGATATTCTAACACAAGCAACTATGGCCGCCTGATCACACAAATCTACATGTGGACCATGCATAGACCATGCATGGACCATGTGAGGCGTGCGATGGACCATGCCTCACCCTCTCTTCTGGACCATGCGGTGGTTTGCATGACGCACCGTGGGTTGTACATGCTGGGCCACATGCGGGCCTGCGCACTGTAGGTGCCAGCAGGCTTGGGCACCCATAGGCTGAGCCTACAGGCCTGTGTGCAGCTGTGGCCGCACTTGTGGGTCTCCATCTTGGGCTTCACTATAGTGGATTTTTCTACTATGGGTTGAATTTTGAGGTGCCAAAACCCAACATCCTCTATTTAGATTGGTGCCTTTCCCTCCTTCCTTGGGGCCCCACTATGAAGGTGAAGACCCCTAAGGCATCAATGCCACGAACTCCACATGGGCCTTTGGATAGGCTAGGGCCTTGCCTTTGGCCCTGTTCTTTCCTTCGGTACCTTTTTTTGGCACCACAAGCCCCAGGTTGCGCCAAATGGGCCTCACAAGCACCCGGCCCATGTCAAAATTAGGAGACCAAGCATGCTTGGTTGGCTGGGCTGAGCCCACACCCCTCGAAACCGCCCGTCTCCCTTTGGAAGGTCCCCGCCCACATAATCCGCATGCTGGCCCATCGCCATCCCACATCCGAGCTAAGCTAGCAGCCCAAACTGATTGGCCGGCCTGCCCACACCCAGACTCAAGCCTGCGCTCTACCCCGCATTGATCTTGGTGCCTCCAGCATCAGATCCAACCATTGATTTGAGCCTGGGTCTGATAGGAGATCGCTGTTGTGCGATCTTGGCTGGTTGACACCAATCATTGAATCCGACTAACGAGTCAACCCAGTCCGAGCCCATTCGAGTCAACTCCATTCCACTTCGATCCACCTTCAACTTTGACTCAGGGGCTGAGTTGACTCAGTCCCTTCTTCCTCAAGCCCCCGATGCTTGCGGCCCAGGCTCCCACTGTCGAACCGCCACCATCCATGGCCCTAAGTGCGGCCCCTCTAAAACCCCTCCTATGTCCTCCGAAACACCTCCCTTTCTGATCGGGCATGCTTCCTCCAGTCAGTGCACATGCCCACACCTGAGGTAGAGGCTGTCGAGGTTCTCATAGACGAACCTCTGCAAGAAGGGATCATCCAGGCCCTTGATTAACACCTCCGATCTCAGTGGTCGAGAAAGGTCCACCTTCACACAAACTCTAGTGTAACCCAACTGCTTCCACTCTGTCATACACTCATCCATCGAGGACAAGTCCCTAGCCAGATGGAGCACCTCACGGAGTGCGGCCTCACCCCAAAACTCCACTGGGAGTCTCAATAGTCGGACCCAAAGCCAGGCCAATCCAATTGCTTGCTCTGATGGTAAGAACCTTGGCCTCCATGGCTCCACCACCAAAGCTTGCCTACGACAACCCATGGCTACTAGAGGACCAAATCCGACCCCCTAGCCTCCTTAAAATGGAAGAGTAGGAGGCCCCTCTTGAGCCCGTACCCCGTCACCTCCCCTTCAGCCCCACTCACAGCTAGAAACCTCTGGCCACCACATCCACTACCACCCTCTGGCTGAAACTTCTTGTCACCACTATCGAGGCTGCCCAACACTCTGATACCTCCCTCAGAGATTCCTCTAGGGGCTTGACTATCTTTAGGAACCACCTAATGAGCTTGCTCACCTCCTTCAGTGATGGCTCTGTTGAGAACCAGACAGAGCACCTATATACCACCCTCCTCTAGCTCACTTCCAATAAGTCTTCCATCTTTGGGACTGTCAAATGGTCCCCCCACTTGCTCACCATTTCCTCTGGCTCCAATGCATGCTGCAACCCACCAATCATCGATGATCATGCAAGATAGGGTGCACCAGTAATCTCAAAACACAATAGAGGTCATAATGATCATTATTTGAATGAAAACGGTCATATTTACCAAAATATATTTTCTAGGTTGAAGTTTAGTGGTACTAACAATCCAATTATCTAAATTTTAATTATATCAATTTGATCAATAAAGTAAAAAAATAAATAAAATTAGAAAATAGGCAAATGGAGCCTAGCACCATCTGCTCGTGGCTGTCACATGATCGTAGGTGGCCCATAAACAATCTACAAACTTAGGATCATCACTATTGAAAAATGGGATCATTGAAATCTTCATGAAACCTAACTAAAAATCAATCACCAATTTGAATTTGATCATTGAGAAAAATTTAAAAAAAAAACTTTTTAATGCCAAGCTACATGCATGGGAGGTTTAGTAGCAATAATCCTCTCCCATTCTTATTAGGCCAAATAAAGAGCAAACCCTAGGAGATGAGGATGGGAAGCATGGCCATGCAAGCCCTCAACAATCATGCAAAACATATCTCGAGGCCTTCAATCAAGGCTTACGAAATCTGAATGTAGGAGCCCATCTGATCGAAGAATGATCCATGGTATGAGCATTGCAAGCAGCCATCTTCAACAATTTTTTACTCCTATTCAATTGCATCAAAAATCTCAAATTTATCTTATAGATTTGAAAAACAAATCTCAATTTTTTCAACAAATAAATGAAATTAAAGTAAAGAAGGAAAAAAAGAGGCAAAGAGAGTACAAAAGAGAGATGAAGCAGTGGGGGCAGCAATGCCAAAGCAAATACTTTTTCCGAAAGCGAAATCATATTTAAGAACTTAAAGGAGGTGAGGAGGCTAAGGTCAAAGTCCTCGATGAGGGAGATGTAGTATAGTGGTCTCTTGATAAGATTTTTCAATGAAGAGGTGGTAAGAGCATTTCTGACAGCATTGAGTCCAGAGAGTTTTGAAAGTTCATTTTGAGGAATAGACTGATTGACTTGGATTTTTTGGGCTTGAGATTTACCTGATGCAATAATCGCCCGGAGAGAGCCAAAGCTTGGGAGTGCATTGATAGGGTGTTTGCTACCAGTTTTTGGCTCCAGCATATCTTCGGTTACTAGGTTCACCATCTTCCATGGGTCGCTTCCGATCACAGTCTGGTTCTACTCTCCATCAACTCAGATCTTTCATATCAGAGTCTTTCCACTTCAAAAATTTTGGTTGTCCTATCCTCGTTCGTGGGATATAGTGCGGGATGTTTGAAGGCTTTTGGTGCAAGGAGATGCCATGTATCGGGTCATCCATAGACTTGAGCTGATGAGGTGCAAGCTATTGAGATGGAATCAAATTGAAGTGGGGCACATCTTTAGGAGGGTTGAGGAGATCGAGGCCTCGATCTCATAGTTCTAGATGAAGGAGGATAGAGATGGCGATCTCTTTGTGGATGATCTGAGTAGTCATCAGATCAGCCTCTCCCTTCATCACTTCTTATTGAGGTAGCATGAGGTGTTTCGATGGTAGAAGTCTAGGGTTCAGTGGTTACAGGAGGGGGACAAAATACAAGATTCTTTCATTAGATGACAGTTATCTGGTGACAAACGAACCAGATCAAGATGTTAAAGAGTATTGGGGTTAGTGGATTGACAGTGAGGATGGAGTCAGGCAGGAGGTCCTCAATTTTTTCAGATCGAGGTGATCCGTGGACTTAAGGGGTTGGGGTATTTTTGTGTCGAACTCCTATCAGCCTAGTTTCGGATGAGGAGAATTCAGCTATGCTAAGTCCGATGGCCAAGGAGGAGATTTGGGGGCGGTCTGGGCTTTGGCTGAGGATAAGCCCTGGGCTTGATGGATTTCTTCATTCTTCTTCAAGCACTACTAGCCTATTGTTCGTGATGAGGTGGTGGAGGCTATTCAGATGATCTTTGCTATAGGATTTATATCGGCTGCTTAGAAGCAAACTTTTATCACTCTCCTTCCATAGAGATAAGATTTCTTGAAAATGGGTCACTTTCAGCCTATCAGTCTATACACTACTCTTTATAAAATTTGCATCTAGATCTTAGTTGACAGGATGAAGCTTATTCTACCTTGACTGATCAGTCGAGAGTAGGATACCTTTGTCGAGGGTATAACATCTTCGATAATGGGTTGATCACACTAGAATTTGTGCATGATCTCCTCTAAGCTTTGGCCATCGATGTCTCATGGCCATCAAGCTCTCGAAATGGAGCGTGCTTATGATCGGATGAGCTAGGGCTTCCTCTACCAAGCCCTAGAGAGCTTCGGATTCCATGGATATTGGATTAGCTAGATCAGGAGGTCCATGCATACTCCATCCTATGCCATCTTGATCAACAGTACTCTGACAGACTTCTTTCATTTAATTGTTAGCCTTCTCCAAGGTTTCCCCTTATCCTCGTACTCATTCATTATTTATACCGATGCACTTTTTAGAGCTCTGTGAGTAGAAATCCTTAATCATGCCATCGAGCCCTATATGTTGGCACCAGAGGTCTAGTCGATTTTGCATTTAATTTTTGCAGATGATTGTCTTCTACTCTATCGGACTACTTCTCAGAATGCCATGGTTCTTCACAGGAGTTTGGAGGCTTTTTGTGCAACTTCCAACTAGATGGTGAATATTCTTCTAAAGTCTCCAGTCCACTTCAATCTGAAGATCGGGGATCAGTACAGGCAGGTGATTCGGGAACTCCTGGGCATCATGGAGTAAGTCAAGGCCCTTTGATACTTGGGGTTCCTATCATGGGGTAGAGGCTTCCAAGGTCTGACTGCTTGGAGATAAAGGATGCCATCAGGGAGTGTTTGGAAGGTTGGCAGTCCAACACCCACTCAATGATGGCTAGGATTACTTTGGTGAGATCAATTCTCTACACCATCCTAGTCTACCTGCTGTCCCACACTATATTGCTAAGATCTTCTGTTCTGAAGCTTGAGTAGCTCATCTAGAACTTCTTGTGGGGTTCACATCGCGGAGGAGGGGTGTTCATCTTTTAGCATGGGATGTGTGTCAGCCAATTAGTGGAGAGGGTCTAGGGGTCCATTCTCTACTGATCCAAAGGGAGGCCTTCATTGTAAGATACACATCACAATTTTTGATTTAGCCTAATGGCCTTTGGAGTTCGATGACGTGAGTCAACTATGGTCATGGGCCTCCAGAGAGGGCTACCCACATCGGTCATTAGAGTTCCTTCTTTTGGAATGAGATGTCCTCTCACCTCCCTGACGAGATGGCCTAGACCAGTTGGATGGTGCATGATGGGTAATCGATTGATGTTGTCTGTGACCAGTGGATGGCTGATACTCTGCTTTCTCACTGGCCTACCTTCATTAGCACAAAGGTGGGCAACATAATGTGGGTTCATGATCTGCTTCAGTCAGAGGGGAGGAGGTGGAATGTATAGGTGGTGAATTAGCTTTTGGTGGTCAATTGGTTGAGAGAATTTTGTCCCAACCATTCCCTTACTCTAGGGTTTGGATTCAAGATTGGGAGATCCTTGTGCATAGGATAGTGGCTAGGGACCTATATAATCTCTACTAGGGAGAGTCAGTTAGGATTTTAGATGGTTGTTGGATTTGGACACTTTGAGTTCATCCGAGGGCTAGTTTGTTTATCTAAAAGGTCACTTGTAGTTGGCTTCTGACCCGAGCTCTGCTGAGGGCCCATAGGATGGACATTCTCTCTACATGTCCATCTTATGGGTCGGAGGAGGAGATGATTGAGCATGTCCTATTTCTCTGCTCAAGGATAGCCTAGGTATGGCACTTGGCGAACCTCTTTCCTGTATAAATTTCTGAAGGTTGGTCTGATTTAATTTTTTTGAGTTTTGTGATAGAGTATAAAATTTGAAGATATGAGATATGCTAGCATCAGAGCAGTCTATATTGCCTGCATACATCTGACTAGCCCAGAATACTAGTATATTTGAGATAAGATGGTGGCTGGCTAGAATTGTGTTTGAGAGGCCTTTATCTAAGATAGCTGAGATTATAGATACGTTTGCAGTCAAGGTTAATCCTGAGGAGTCGAGACACCTGAGATCCCATCTCCACTCTTGCAGCACCCGCAGGGTTTATATCACTTAGGAGCCCCCATGCTCGACTTTTCTCAAGATCAATTTGATGGCAGTATAACTAGTGACAATAGTAGTGCGGGCTTCGTGATTAGAAGCCCAAACTCTAGATTCATTATGAATGGCGGATCTATGTATCTAGGACCTCCATTCTCAATGAAGAGATTCGAGTCATATGAGACAGCATCTCCTTCGCGCACCTGATACTTAGAGCTGATCGGTTAGCACTAAGGGTAATTCGGTTATGATAGTGAACTTTATCCATGGGCGGAAGGGTGCTGCTTCCTCCAATCCATTGGTCCAGAACATCTATTGTCTACTTATGGAGTATGTTTCCATTGACATCGAACATGTCTATCAAGAGGTGAACTTCATGGTCGATTGGATCACAAGTTTTATAGCTGATCATTCTAGAGGATACAACTAAACTGATATGTCTCTTTTGTCGATGTCATTTTGAAAAATCTTTCTTTTGGACTTTTTGGATTGTATTCATACCTATTGTATATAAATTTTTGATCTTACCCAGAAAAAAAAAGGAAGACAAAGAGGAAAACATCCCATTCCTCATCACATGATAACTATGAACAAATGATGTGACTCAATTTTTCTCTTTTATTGATCAAATTGATGCAACTAAAATTTTGATAACTAGATTGTTTGTATCCTTAAACTTTAATATACAAAATATATTTTTATTTAGATAAAACAAACATTCATTGATTACTCTATATTATAATATAATATTCTTACCTCATATTATACAATACATCACATTACAAATATACTAACAAGTAGAATCTTTTATATATTATGTTATGTTATATTATATTATATTATATTATATTATATTATGTTATGTTATGTTATATTATAATACTATAAATATAGCATAATATTATAATAAATATATATTGATTATATGATGATAATGATATGATAATACGAACACCCTCCAGATTGAGCAGTGCAAATGTAGATGATAACTAGAAGTGGCAACTAGATTGGATCGGATATAAATGAGTCGATCCAAAACAATCTGAACATGAACAATTGAACCCAACCTGTTTATTAAAGAGTTCAAGTTTTGAAACCGAACCCATCTTGTTTAATAAACAAGTTATTTGATCCAACCCATTTAACCCCTTTACCCGAGTCAACCGAATCCACTCATTTTAAAAAAAAATAAATTGAAAAGGATTTTTTGCTCCAGTCCGGTAACCTGCATCGTCGTCGAGCCTCTCCGATAGCCTTGACGTTGCTTGCCGCTTCCCTATTCTCAACTTTGCTCTAAGGCAGTCCAGCTTAATCACCTCTCTGCCCTCGGCCACTCTCTGCCCTTGTGACCTTCGGCCACAATTCCTCTCTCGACCGCGACTCCGCACCCTCATCCTCGACCTCATATCTTCATCGACCTTTCTAGCCACATTCACTATCACTATCTCTTTGCCATGTCTTTCTTGGCATTCTCTCCACAGCCCCTCATCCCCAGCCTCTCCCAACGAAAACAAAAGAAGAACAAGAAGAGACTCAAAGATGAAAAAGAGAGGAGAGAGAGAGAGACGGAAGTAGGAAATGAAAAAGAGATGAAGTGAAGAACAAGAAATCCTAAATTAGGCGCTAGTAGTGGGATGATTTCAATAGTCAATGGTCAATCAGATTGCTGGACCGGATCATATTTTGTCAATCTTAAAGATAACACCCTCAATGCAACCAAAGAGCCAATTATTTCTAGGTTAATTACATAAAAATTCTATATTTTTTGGAGATTTTCAATTTTAGCATAAATTTTAACTTTTACAATCAAGTATGTGTACTATCTAATTTATTGCAATGTTGGTCTGCCGTCAGTCAGTATCAAAGTTTGTCGTTAAGATGTTGATGTGTCATATACAGTATCGACCTTCTGAGTGATGTGTCATCCTCTAAGAAAGGAGAGAAAAGTTTCGAGGAGAGGAAGGCCATCGTGGCCATGGGGTTGGCGGTAGAGGAGGCATAGGCCTTGATGGCATCACCCTCATCAGAGCCGACGGCACAGGCAGACAGCATGTGGGCGTCGGCGACCAAACCCTCGCTCTTTGAGTTACTATTGGCGAGGACCATCATAGCGCCATCAGTATCTTTAACGATCATCCCTTGGCCACATAGGGGCTGCTATCGTGGTCGTAGATCACGATCTTTCCGTTCACCAGCTAAGGATCCAAAGAGTTCTCTATGCAGAGGGAGGCAGAGAGACCGCTAGACTGGCCCAGGTACACCAGAGAGAGCATCGCGCCCGCAAAGGGCTTGCTGGAGTAGAGGGCCGACGATCAATAATGTCAGCACCGATGGTGATTAGCCAGGGGGCGAGATTGGTGACGAACATGGGGCTGGGGCCGTCATTGCCGGTGGAGGAAATGAAAACCCCTTTAGAGATGACACCGTAGGATCCGACAGTGATGGGGTCGATATAGTAGAGGGCGACGACTCTGTCGTCGCTGCTAATGGAGATGAAGATGATGTTGACGCTGTCGGCGACGATGCGGTCAAAGCTGGCAAGGATGTCGAAGTTAAGGTAGCCAGCACCCTTCCAACAGACCTTGTAGGTGGCGATACAGGCCTTGAGAGCGATGCCCGTGGCGTAGCCGGCCATGCTGGCTTGGAAGGTGTGGTGACTGGCCGCAGTGGAGGCGGTGTTGGTGCCGTGGCCATCAATGTCATGAGGAAAGCAGAACTCGATGGTGTCATTGATGCCGGAACCGCCGACGGCAGTGTTGAAGTCATTGAAAACGATAGGTCTCGAGGGCACCAAGAACAGTAGGATGAGAGAGGATCTTCCCCTCCTTCAATATTCTTGTAGAGGGAGAGTCAGAATAAGGGAGAAGAAAGGGGATCCCATGGCTCCTCATCTCTTCCTTCTTTTTCCTCCTCTTACTCGTAATAACCATGAAAAGAGAGAAGCGGAGGTACATCACCTCCATAGAGCTCCGAGGTCAACACTCACAACCACCTCTGGATCTCGATCCAGTGGAAGGTCTACGATGTCCTCCTCCTCAACCTCACTGGCCAAGATGTCACCGATGCTTTCGTCGCCTACCACTCTGAACCCTCGTAGACCGCTTTTTCATCAGCTACCTCACCGACTATCATATCCCCATCATCTCCAAGGACTACCACACCTCATCACCGAGTTCGCCTACCTCGACCCCTTCGATAAGAAAGACCACGATATCCTCGTCTCCCTCTTCTTCATGTCCTTCATCTTCCTCATCTCCATCTCCAACGTCCTTCTCTCTACTGGCACCTCCATCCATTTCATCAGCTCCCCTTCCACTTAGACCTTAATTTTATCAAATCTCTCACCCTACTCGTCTCTCTTAAATATATCGATATCGACGTCCTAGATATCGTCTTGAAAGAAAACGTTGCTTTCCTCTTCCTAAAATCTCTCTCATTTTCTGAAGGATGACATATCATCCACACAACATAACACATCAATTAGGAGGTTGACAAAGTACATGACACATTTATATTTTAACCATATATTTCGATACCGACGGATGGCAGATCAATATTACAATAAATAATAAATTAGATAGTATTGTAAAATTAAAAATTATATTAAATTGAAATCTCTAAAAGTATAGGATTTTTTTAATTAATCTATTATTCCTGAAGTGGAGAGGGAGAAAGGAGAGGGTGGCTGCCGCGCACACAGTTGCGTATCCAATCACCATCAATCACAAGAACATTCTGCAACGCTGTAACCATCCATCCAATTACAAACATCAACACAAGATCCCTAGCCTTAACACTAAACTGATTCACCACAAAATACAAGAAAAGCACCACAGAAAGAACAAACAAAATTACAGAAGACGCCCACATATGTAAACCATA
This sequence comes from Elaeis oleifera, assembly GCA_000441515.1. Lineage (NCBI taxonomy): Eukaryota > Viridiplantae > Streptophyta > Magnoliopsida > Arecales > Arecaceae > Elaeis > Elaeis oleifera. The sequence goes on along the minus strand of KE504709.1, from coordinate 1,394,766 downwards.
TCACGAACCCAACCTGAATCTGATCACATCCTCCCCGGGCGGTCAACACGACCAGTCCCTTCCCTCCCAATGGCCCCACATCGTTGAACGTCTGACCCGTCATCTGGTCAGCATCCTTCGCTCGCATCACCACATCCTCCTCTCTTCCTCCACCAGGACCTCCATGCCCCTCGTAGTGCTCCGCCACGTTCTCTCCACCTCCTCCTCCACCATGCTCCTCTCTCTTCTTCTCCTCCACCTCCTTCGGCATAGTTAGCTTCTCCTTGATCGCCCCGTTACGCTCCCAATCGAGCTAAATATACTCCCCCAGCAGATCTTCCCTAGCAAATAACAAAACATATCTAAATTCTCAAATGCCAGGTCTTTAGAGCAAGCATATATATAATCTTTGGAGAAGGGCAACTTACTTCTCGGCCACCTCCTGGCGTTCCTCAGCCTTTCTTTTCTCTTCTTCGTCTTTTCCTTTGCCCTCTCCGTAGCATCTTCGAGCTTCTGCTTCGCGGACTCCTCCGTCTCATCCAACTTCTCCTGCCAAACAAGATAAACAATTAGCTAACGTGCTAATGAAAAAACAAAGTGGGTTATGGGAAGGAAGAAAAAGGTTTAGATTGCACCTTCGCGGATTCTCCTGTCTCAGCGGCCTTCTGCCTAGCCGCCGCCTCCTTGCCAGTCAAGTATTCCATGGCTTTTCGCCCCGCGTCAGCCGCTGATTCCTTGTACTCCTCCATCTTCCCCTTAGTAGTCTCTTTCCCCTCTGTTGTTCTCTCCGCAGCAGTGTCCTTAGCCTCCCTCGCCTTCTCGGCTGCCTCTCTCGCCTTCTCACTTGCAATTCTTTGTACTTTCCCGTCTTCTGCATGCTAGCTTCCTTCGCTTCCCTCGCCTTCTCGGCTGCCTCTCTTGCCTTCTCACTTGCTAATTCTTTGTACTCTCCCGTCTTCTGGATGCTAGCTTCCTTCGCTTCCCTCGCCTTCTCGGCTTCCGCTCTCGCCTTCTCGCCGGCCAACTCTTTGTAATCTCCTGTCTTCTCCATGCTTACATCCTTTGCCCCCCTCGCCTTCTCACTTGCTGATTCTTTGGTCTCCCCTGTCTTGTGCATGCTAGCATCTTTCATCTCCTTCGCCTTCTCCACTGCAGCATCCTTATACTCTCTAGCTTTCTCCATGGTGGTGTCCTTTGCCTCTCCCAGCTTCTGGGCCGTGGAGTCTTTATACTCCCGGCCTTTTGCATGCTTGTGTCCTTGGCCACCCTCGCCTTCTCGGCCGCAGTGTCTTTATACTCTCCGGCCTTCTGCATGGTTGTGTCCTTTCCTTCCTTCGCCTTCTCAGCAGCCCAGTCTCTGCACTCCTTCGCCTTCTCTGCGGCCGAGTCCTTGTACTCTCCCATCTTTGCATGGTGACGTCCTTAGTCTCCTTCGCCTTCTCGGCCGCCGCGTCCTTGGTCTCCCGGCCTTCTCGGAACATCATGAGCTTTGCCGGTGGCGACCTCCTTGACGGTTCTCAGGAGGGACTTGGTGCCTTCCTGGATGCTCCCCAAGACGCCCTCCGCTGCTCCTCTTCCTCTCCCGCTTGATGCTCCTTGTCATGCTGCTTGCCCTCACGCTCGCTGCGGATTTGAGCGAGCTCGTCCGAGGCCTTCCTCGCCTCGGCCTCCTCCGCCCGCTTCTCCGGGGTCTCCTGCGTCGACGCCATGGCTAGCTGCTCTCTCTCTCTCTCTGTTTGCGCGTGTTTGTGTTTCGAACCTTCAATGCAAAACGATGCAAGGGCTGAGAGCTGTATATGTAATAGAAGAGAGAGAGAGGGGACGGTGGAGGCAGCGTGGACGGGGTACGTGGAGATGAGAGACCTCAGACGCGTGTGCTGGTGGAGACACGTGTGAGGAAAGGAGTGTGATTTTATTACGGAGGCGGCCGCTTGATGGCGCGAAGGAGACACGTATTCTGCCTGGCATGCGAAAGTGACACGGTGCGACCAGCCGCGGGTCGAAACTGGAACTTTCGAGAGATGTTCTGGAGATGGAACCAACCTGCCAGCATGATATCTGATCTGGAAAGGATATAGCTAGGCTTTTGCGATATTGTATCGATGAAGGAACATTTATCAGAGCCGTCGATTTCATCATTCATTTAGAACACAGCTGGACTTTACAATATGTGCAAGCAAGCATATGAACACCCATCCCCCGCGCCGCCCACCCCCACCCCACAAACACAAACAAAACCACCCAAAAAAAGAAAAAAATTGCCACATATTGTTATGGGTGGTTACTTAACCTCACCAAAATTGCTACATTCCCACTTTCTCCAATTTATTTTAATTATTTTAATGGATTCGGTCGGGTCATATTCATCATGGGTGCCTAACCTGCATCCAATATCCAACGTGTATTATAGCTAAATTTTGAGTCACTACTACATATTTGTATTCTTCAGTTCAGATACAGATGCCCTAGTAACAAATGATATTGAGATAGTTGAAAAGGAAGCAACAACGTACCGCTCCACCGTCAGGTAAGAAGAATATGCTGGGTCCAGAAAATGGAGAAGAAGAGAGACTTCATATAAGAGAGAAAAACTCAAGAAAACACTAAGAATTTTTTTATGATCTATGACATTTGAGTGATTAAAACAAGTGTGCTTTCCTTCACAATGATCGCACACATGATCCCTTAAGTCATTGGTGTGATTTGATTCTGTTCCTGATGTTTCGGAAAGCATTCAAGGTAAGTTCATTATCACTATGCCTAATTTTATATTGGTATCAGATCTAGAAATCATTTTTGTGACTCTTTTGAGTAATGGATTATCACTTTGAAATGCCTAGATGTATTTATATTGAGATTATTTCTGAAATTTTTCATTTTATATGTTCATGAGACCCATTAATGATAACTTTGTATAGAGACTATTCTTGGCGTGAGTTTGAGTATGTTATAGCCCTTGAAGAGTATGTTATATTTGCAAAATTTGGTTATGATTGGTTGAATATGCTGTGAATTATGATGCTTTAAAGTTTCTATAAATATGATCAGATACGCTTCTTTCTGACTTGATAAGTCCCTATTCAATGAGTATTGATTTCTTGAATTTATATGGTCATAAAATATATAATATTCTCTTTCCAACGGTTTATTACTTGAAAATTTTGGATCAGTTGTTTGAAAGATATAAGACCTGAAATTTCTAAAGTTAATAAGTTGCACGCCCACGTACACACAGAAGTGCATGGGGCGTGTGGACTCTCCAAAGATCCATTTTGATCCAAATTTCTTTTATATGCTCAAAATAATATGTAGAAATTTTCTATGACTTTAAAAATAATTTTGCAAGCAAATAAAATTCTTAAAAAAAATGTTAAAGGTCTGAAATAATCTATTTAATGGGGTTAATGCTTAGTTTAAAGTTTTTTGGTACTCCAAAGCATTAACTTTGATTGTTCATAATAATGTATAACCTTTTATTATTAAAATAATATTAAAATGTAAACATGTTATACATGGATCTTGTACATTTTTTTTTCAATGCATTAATGTGTGTTTATTCCCTTTATCGATTCATAATTTTGGAGACTAAATAGTTGAATAATGTATATTTATTTCTTGCATGTACCATTAAGATGGTTTAAACTATAAAAGCATTGAGGAGGGCACGGACTATAGTATGGAAGAACATATTGCTCACATAATAGTGATTAATCTTCGAGATGCTAGGCATATTGCTTTTGGGAGACCCAAGAGGGGTATATAGTACAAAGGATTGGAGCATGAATTGTATAACATATCACTCATGTCTCTATTTAAGAACCTTGGCACTATTAATTGTTAGTGTAAATATGTGAATATTAAGTTGAATATATTTATGTATCTCAATTATATGAATGTTTTGTAAATATATGAATGTTTATTATAATGTACTTATTTGTGAATGGTATGCAATTTATTCTTTTTTATGTGATATGATATGATTAAATATCTATTAAATTATGTTCGAATGAAGTGGAAGTTTGAGATTAGTAGGAATCAAGAAAATTTCTCACCTAGAACTATATCTTACACAGTTAGCATTAAATTAATAATAATTAAATATTAGATTATAGAAGATGATTGGGAATACTGTGAACTTTCAACTTTAAGCCTAGTGTAAATTATTATTTATTATTCATAACTTTCTATAAGATTAACATGACTTATTAGTTGTATTTGGTACTAATTGATAATATGTGCATATGTCTCTATATAGTTGAATTAATCGTGACAAATGCATCAAAAAATATTATGACTAAATCAAATAAAGGTGAGAAACTGAACAATGATAATTATGATATATGGCATCATAAGGTTCATTACATAGTTAAGGAACAAGAGGCCAAAAAGATCATCTTCCATGCTATGATTCAATTTGAAAGGGGCCCTACTGCTCAACATAGAAGAGACAGTGACGTATATAAAGATTGAAAAAAGAAAATGCTGCAGCTCCCACTACATTGTTAACTAGCATGGAAAATAATATAATATGTGAATATGAGAACTATGAAACTGCCCATGCATGTGAGAAGCTGTTGCCCAGTTAGATAATATTCCAAGAGGGGGTGAATTGGATTTTCAAAATTTAAGCAAATATGTGCTGGTTTTGCAAAACAACAGAAAAAGATGCAATGAATGTACGGTAAATACAGTGAATAGCAGTAAAAATAAATCAGTAAATGCTAAACAATAAATAAAGCAAGTAAAGATAAGCAAGCGACACAAACACAAGAGATTTTATAGTGGTTTGGTGTACTCCAAGTACCTACGTCCACTCCGTAAGCTCCACTTGAGAATTTTCACTATAATCCATTGATTACAGTACGTTTATTTTAATCGAAATCATAAATAAATCTAGTTGATTTTTTAGGCTCACCAATCACAATCTTACAAGCTTTTTTTTAGGCTCATAATCTAATTTTCAAGCTTGGATTACACCTATTTTCCAAGTTTCAACCCCTTGAAACTTGTTACAGTAGATTTCAGCAAGAATAAAAATTACAACATACAAAACTCTTTAAAAGAGTAAATAAAATACTTTGAATGCAGCTTGAAGATCGCTTGAATGCTTGGCACGAGAATGCTCTCTCTTTTCTTGATGATTAGCCTCTCAAAGATTTAAAAACTCTTAGGTTTGGAGGTGAAAAATACTCTTCAAGATACTAGAGGCTGAAAATAGACTATCTTCCTTCAATGGACTATTCTTAGTAGTCAATTAGACTTCTTCTTCATTAAAATAATTTTTTTCTGTTTAAAGCAATTTAAATTCAAAACTAGCCATTTTTAGATGTTAGGGACATATTCTAATCGTTTGAACAACTTTTGGACGCTTCCGCAACAGATCCTATGAATTCTGTTGTGGCTATCAGAAACAGTTGAGTTGACTCGAACAGTCTATGAATTGGCTTGAATTTAGCATGAGTCGACTCGAAATATTTGAAGTCAGCTTGATCTCAGTGTGCAGAAATAGCTCTCTGTTCTATAAATCAAGTCGGCTCGAAATATTTTGGAGTTTGCAAGCATGCCAACCCTACATGCCACAATCTATTTGTATCAGAGTCAATTCAAATATGCTGAAGTCGACTCGAACTCCTCCGTTCAATCTTTCTCATTCAATTTCCATCCAAACTTGATTTTCTTATTCCTAAAGCTTCTCAAGTATTTTTAAATGACTTCAAAGCATATCACAGGGGTTTGCTTCTTACAAAACATTCTTAACCAAGCTTCAAAGACATTAGTCCTCTTTTATATTTCAATATTATGTAATCATAAAATTATTCTTTGGATCAACAATCTTTTCTTTTAATGATGACAAAATATTGAGTATAAAAGTAAACAAGTAAAAGCTCAAGCTAATATAATATATCACTTTTAATTTCTGTAAATCATAAGAGTATCATGAAATAGAAAATTTAAAGATTTGAGATTCAAATATAAGATATTGCATAACATTCAAGAAACTAACATCTCTTTAATAATTTTCTCTCCTATTTATATAAATTAAAAAATTAGAATAAATTAATCTCCTCCTTTATGTAATGTTAAAATTCTAATTAGACAAGATGCTTCCCTTAATTTATTACTCAAATTTT
>KE504709.1:1363573-1375299 GCA_000441515.1 Elaeis oleifera | reverse complement strand
CTGTATAATTCATCCCTTTGACCTCTGTGTATAGGATGACTCAGGATTAAACTGTCAACCCTGATCAGATCATCCGAATCGTGCTCAACTCAAACAGTCCTGTGACTCCTCACTAGGACTACTCTAGCCATAGTTTTGCTAAATTGAAACACGACTATACACAGCTCCTGAATTGGAGTGGTCAATCCCATCTTGACACACGCACCGACAAGTCAAGTACTTGACTATACCCAGCAGCCTTCCATCACTGAATTAGAAATTCAGATAGTCCAGTACCTAAGTGCAGTGAGTTGCTTGCAAGTTACCGTGGCAGTCTCAGGTCGGAGGGACAGTTATACCAATATTCCATCAGAGCAAATCTTGACAGTAGAAAAAAGCTCCGGAGTCGGTCATGTTCAGTGCAGATGTACCCTTACATCTCACCTGTATGCCATACCAGTGTCTCCACACTCCTTGGTTAAGAGGACAACCAACCCATATGGCACACAATAACCTATGCTTGATAAATGTTATCGTCCTTGGTAACAACGTATCATTTGATCACGAACAGGTTTAAGGACTAAACGACAAATCCTCCTTTGTCGAGTCTAAATAGTCCTAAGGACTTCATCACAATACAGGAGTTCATTAGAAGATGAAATAATTTATGATGAAAAATACCAAAATAATTTTATTTATTTATAATTCATATACTAATACAAGAAAGAGCACAACCGTCAATAGGCTGATGATTGGCTTTGAGACACTATTCCTAATAGAAAAATCATCTACAATCACAAGTCCATATCTTTTTCCTTCTGGCTTGTAGTCCTATAGATCCAAATAAGTCTATGCGAATTAATTCTAAGGGTCTAAAAGTTAAAACCATATTTTGGATTTGAAAGATCTCCTAGTTTATTTTCATATTGACATGCATCATAAATTCGATCTTTTCAAAATTTAGTTTTGATAAATCTTTAATTAATTTTTTACAATCAATTTTGAAATAGTATTTATGCTTGCATGTCCTAATCTATGATGCCACAATCAACTAGATTCTTTAATGTTGGTATCCATTGGTATAAGGCATTGATCACTCTTTATGACAATCTTATCAAGATCAACCATACAAATGTTGGCACGCCTATGTCCAATAAATTTTGCACCATCATCAAAAGGACTAGAAATAATATATAAAAAGATTCAAAAGTAACTTTAAATCCTTTGTCATATAATTGACTTATGCTAAGCAAATTATGTTTCAATCCATCAACTAATAAAACATTATCAATAAATATAGAGGGAGTAATACATATTTTATCGATACCAATAATTTTTTTTCCATCATTGCCAAATGTTACTACTCCTTCTTTTCTTTCAAAGTGATAAACTAATTTTTATCATCCATCATATGTCTTGAATAGCCACTATCAAAATACCATCTTCTTTTTCAATTCATGGACTGCAAGATGCTCCTACAAAATAGTCAAATAGCAGATTTAGGTATCCAAACTTTTTTGGATCCTTGGGTTAGTAAATAAGGTTCCTTTCAAACCTAAATTTTCTAACAAGTCTACTATTCAATTTTCTAAAATTACAAAATAAGCTTTATGTCCAACTCTACCGCAACAGAAATATGTAACATCTATAGTAGCATTTGAAGATGAACTTGTAAAGAAATTTTTAAAAATTTTGTTTGTTGTTTGGATTAAAACCAAGATTGACTCTATCAAAAATTGCTTTTTGATTACTTAAAATCATATAAAATTTTTCAAAACTATGAGTAAACTTTTCAATTAAATATTTAATATTTTTTAATTCTTTCTTTAGTGATTCATTTTCTTCTACTAAAGTCTTGTTGTTTTATAAAATCTCTTCTTTTCTTTTAACAAAGCTTGATTTTTATTTTAAATCTTTATTTCTCAAACTAACTTTCTTAAATTCATCAAGCAACTTATGGAATGCATCTTGAAGTTCATCAAAGTAAAGTCCAGCACATGTTCAGATTGTATCTCATCCTCTTCTACCACGAGACACAAGTTAGTAAAATTCTAATTTTCATCGTCGGTGCTAGAGTCATCACTATCACTCTATATTGCAACCATAGCTTTCTTCTTTGTTTTCGTAAAATTTTTCTTAAGATTTGGACAATCGACTTTAAATATTCAATTTCTTGCATTCATAACAATGGACTGATTCACTCTTCTTTGTCCTTCTCCTTGCTCGATTCTCCCTTGGCTATTAGTTTCTTCTTGTAGCTTTGCCTTTTTCTCTTCAGAAATTTTTTGAATTTTTTAGTAATTAATGTCATATCCTCATAACCAACATCTTCTTCCGCTGTGTAATCATCCTCGTCTTCTTCTACCACAGATTTGAAGGCAATAGTTCTTTCCTTTTGACTTTATCATTATTGTGTTGCTTCATTGCAAGCACATGAGTCATCAATGATCCAAGTAGCTCTTCTAGGGGTAGGACGTTGAGATCTTTTACTTCTTGGATGACGGTCACCTTGGCTTCCTATGATCTTGACAAATACCTAAGAATTTTTTCACAAGCTCATTATTAGAATATGATTTTCAAGACTTTGAGACCATTTATAATATCCATAAAATGAGTAAATACATCAGCCATAGATTCATTCGATTCTATTCTAAATAACTCATATTTATGCACAAGCATGTTAATTTTGAATTCTTTGACTTGGTTTGTATCTTCATGCATTACTTTGAGTCTATCCCAAATCTTTTTTATTGAGTTGCAAGTAGAGATGTAGTTAAACTCATTCATATCCAAAGCACAATACAAGACATTCATTGTCTTGACATTTAATTGGATCAATCTTTTATCCACTTCATCTTAATCACTCTTCGACTTTGGAGAAGCAATGCCATTGACAATGACTGTGGGTGTGTGAGGACTATTGATTGTGATGCTCCATAGATCATAATCAAATGTTTGGACAAAGATGTGCATGCATGCTTTCCAATAGATATAGTTAGACCCATTGAAAGAGGTGGCTACTAGTAGATTGCCCCTCGACAAGTGAAACACTCAAATAAGTTATCGTTGATCTTTAAATCAAAACTAACTGAGAATCAAGCTTTGATACCACTTGTTGTCCAGTTAGACAATCCAAGAGGGGGGTAAATTGGGTTTCAAAGATTTAAGCAAGTATGTGCTGGTTTTTCAAAATAACCTAAGAAGATGCAGTGAATATGCAGCAAATATAGTGAATAGCAGCAGAAATAAATCAGTAAATGCTAAACAATAAGTATAGCAAGTAAAGATAAGGGAGCCATATAAATACAAGAGATTTTATAGTGGTTCAATGCACTCCAAGCACCTATGTCCACTTTCTAAGCTCCATTTGAGAATTTTTACTATAATCTGCTGATTATAGTATGTTTGTTTTAGTCGGAATCACAAACAAACTAAGTTGATTTTTCAAACCCACCAACCACAATCTTACAAGCCTTTTTCTAGACTCACAATCTAATTTTCAAGCTTGAATTATACCTATTTCCTAATTTCAACCTTTTGAAACTTGTTACAATATATTTTAGCAAAATAAAAATTACAACACACAAAGCTTCTGAAAAGAGCAAATAAAAAACTTTGAATGTAGCTTAAAGATTGCTTGAATGCTTGGCATGAGAATGCTCTCTCTTCTCTTGATGATTAGCCTCTCAAAGATTCAAAAACTCTCAACGTTGGAGGTGGAAAACACACTTCAAGGCACTAGAGGTTGAAATAAGCTATTCCCTTTAATAGGCTATTCTTAGTAGTCAATTAAGCTTCTTCTTCAATTAAATAACTCTTCTTTCTATTTAAAGCAATTTGAATTCAAAAACTAGCCATTTCTGGATGTTAGAGATGGATTCCAGCTATTTGAACAACTTTTAGATGCTTCCGTAATAGATTCTATGCATTCCGTTATTGCTGTCAGAAATAGTTGAATCGACTCGAACAGTCCATGAGTTGGTTTGAATTCAACATGAGTCAACTTGAAATATTTTGAAGTCAGCTCGATCTCAGTGTGTAGAAAATAGCTCTCTATCCTATGAATCGAGTTAGCTCAAAATATTTTAGAGTCAGCTCAAAAGCGTGCCAGTCCTACATGTCATAATTTGTTTGTGCCATAGTCAATTCGAAACATGTTGGAGTCGACTCAAACTCCTCTATTCAGCCTTTCTCATTTAATTTCTATCCAAACTTGATTTTTCTTAATTTCAAAGCTTTCCAAGTGTTTCTAAATGACTTCAAAGCATATCAGAAGAGTTTACTTCCTACAAAAATATTCTTAACCAAGCTTCAAAGATATTAATCTTCTTTTATATTTCAATATTATATAATCATCAAAATCATTCCTTGGGTCAACAGAAGCTCTCAAAGAAGCCGTTGGAGGCACTTTGAATCCCAAATTGAGAAAGTTAACTATCAAGTTTGACACTTATAAGAAATACTCAAATGTTATAATGGGATAGCATCTGCGAGATATATCAAACATGATTAGAAAGCTTAAGTCCACCGGTAATATGCTTATTGATGAGCAGTAAGTGTAGCCAGTGATTCATTCCTTGCCTAAAAGTTGGAAGCACATCGCTATTAATATGACGCGCAATAATAATGTCAAGACCTTCGAGGATATTAGGCATCATCTGAAGTTGGAAGAAGACTGCTTAGAGGCAACAAAGTATTTTGACCAAGCCAATGTGGCTGAGGCTGATCGAGCAAAGCTCTAAAGTGCAAGCCAAAGAAAATTGAAAATCTTATAAGAAAGATAAGGGAACAGATTAGGAATCCAAGAAGATTAAAAGGAGCAAGTGCAAGAGAGGAAAGTACGCTAGTAAGATGGACAAGACAAATAACTTATTTATTATGGCAAGCTTGGTCATTTCACTCATAAGTGCATTAAGCAAAAAGAAGTATTATCTTATAGTACCATTCAAACTTATGCTTATATTTTTAGATACATATTATTAACTAATATCATCCTTTATAGACCGTAGACTCAGGTGCAATAGACCATATAGCTAGAGATCAAGGAGCATTTGTGAAATACCATCAAATCAGTCATGGCATCAAATAGATATATGTTGGAAACAACTCATGAGTAGAAGTCATATTAGGACCTGCAAGTTGTTGATGCATAGTGGTCATACCATTTTATACTTGCATGAAGTCTTTTATACTCTAGAAATTTGATGGAATTTAGTGTATGTATCTATTTTTCTTAATCTTGGTTTTAATTGAACTTTTCTAATGATGGTATGGATGTTACTTAGGAACAACTTATTATGGTTTTGATTATGTATCAAATAATTTATCGTACTGGATGTGGATGATAGTATTTATGTTAATTACTGAGAGGGTTGTTTTCTTTGTCTGCATCTTTAAATAATGTGGATGTTGATGTGAATGTATGCTATGCTAAAATAGACTATATTTGGTAAGATAGAATAAATAGATTGACCAAAGAGGCAATGTTATGATCCCTTAATAAAATTGGTTTGCCCTTTTATGAGTATTGCCTTGCTGGAAAAGCAATGAGAAAATATTTTGGTAAAGGAACCAAAACCCAAATTCTATTGTAATTAATACATTCCGACATCTGTGATCCACTAAATATGAGGGCAAGATATGAAGCTATCTATTTTATTATATTCATAGATGATTTTATATGTTATGCACTACTCAAAATAAGGGATCCATTGACAGAATTTTCTGATGGATGTGATCGGTTAGAAATTTCTAACAGATTATTGACTGATTTTCATCAAAAAAGAACAATAAAACATAATTGACATGTTCTAAAATCTCTAATAAATCTTTGATGAATTATTTGTCAGAAACAACTCCATCAAAAAATTTATCAAAAATTTTTAAAAAATATATAAAAATATTTATGACCAATTTAGTGATAAATTATTCATCAGTAACATTTCTGATGAAAACTTCCATTAGAAGCATAATTTTAATAATTATTAAATTATCAAAATAGTTGTTTCTGATGAAAAGGTGGTCAAAAATATTTTAACAAATACAAATAAATTTTCTAATGGATAATCCATCAAAAATTGGAGTCACGAGTTTGAAAACAAAATCCAAGATATATTTTCTAATTTTTTTATAAAATAAATTTATAATAGTTTTTTATGGAAGGATTTGAACTCTAAATTCTTGGATAGCCTATCCACTATCTTAGTCACCAAGGCCTAATTGGGCCTTATGATAAAATATTTATACTATTTAAACTCTTATATATAAATTCAACTCAAAACCCTTACCCTACTGACAAAGCTTCCCTATTTGGATGCTACATTTTCTTGTTCGACCACTCTAACTTCACCCGATTGAGGTTCTTGAGGATGGATGAAATAAAGGAAAGTTTATAAAAAAAATAGAGGAAACAAGGAAAGACAAAAATTAAAGAGAAGAACCTTTTCCAAAAATTTCATTTGCTTTGTTTCTCTGAATGGGATTTTGATCCTCTCAAAGTTATTGTATTTGAGGGTTTCATCAAGGAGAATCTCTGGTATTGGAGTTTGAATGCCCTTCTTTTTTATACTTTTCTATTCAAACCCTAAATTAAAAAGTCCTCCACCCTATTAATGTTAGATGTATACCATAGAAGTTAATCAGATTGACACATTAATTCTTTCTAGAACATAATTTCATACTTGATCTAATCATTTAGGATAGTTACTTACCATTCATGTAGTATATGTATCCATGAATCGTTCAATAAATTAACAAGATGATGATACATATTCTTAAGAGTTAAAATTTAAGACGTGTGTTATTAGTGGTTAATTCATAAACTGCTCCCGACTGTCGGATCATCACAGGGATGGTGATCGATCTAGATAGATTGGTGTACGGATCACTTTCTTAGGATAGATGAGTCTCGTGTCTACAGTATGGGGTTACTAGAGAGAATGTAGGTATTTATTAGAGAATAAAGATATCGAGCATGACCAACATAAAAGTCACTTGAATGTCTACTCACTCGTCAATGACATTCTAGATGTCGTAGTAATTTGAATGATTCTTTGACTTACGGTGTTTTGATTGTTTACAATGAGATTACTGTAGTTTGACTATACTATAACTCGATCTTCTAGCCATACGGAGTCTTGAGGTGTATGCTGGCTGCAGTAGGTTCATTGTAAGAATAGGATGTGTACCTAGATGGGATCTATCGATCTTAGCAAAAAAGAAGAAGTCCTATACGATTTGCAAGACTGAGTTTAGAAAATCTTTAGCCAAAATAAGTGTGAATACTGAAAAAAAATTTCATAAAAATTTATAAATGAACTTGAGTCGAGCCAAGCTTGCATATAACAAATGATAGGGTTTAATGAGTTTTTCATAACCTCTGTCTTATTAAGACTCACGATAGAAGAACTGAATTACATGATAACTACACTTAAAAGTTTATTACTTCCATTCTGTTAGATTGTCACTATATACTGCTAAGTATTACTGGTGGATCGTGAAACCCGTCGAGCATCATCTGGATGATCGATGATCCTTGATGGACAGAGTTAAAATTATTTCAATCTATTGAAAGAAGTTTCAATGATATTTTGATATAGATCAAAATATATCTCACTACCAGATAGAATAGAATCTACGAGGTCATACACAAAAGAGATCCTATCTGATCAGAATGTCAAATAGTGATTTTGAATCATAATAAGATTCAATTATTAATTTGATTGATGATTGAACTAATATATAAATATTACATGAAGGACTTACTAAGAGTTAGTAAGTGTAGGAGGACTAATTTATAAATATTGCTAATTATTTGATTTGATCAAATGTGGGTCGAATTAAATTAGATCTAATCTGATTAGATTTAATTTAATTTGAATTTTTTAATTCAAATAAAATTTGAACTTAATTTCTAATTAGGTTTGACTCAATTTAGATTTGAATTGGATTTGAATCAGATTTGAATTGAATTAGAAAATCAGAGTCCCATTGGACTGGGACTCTCTTCCCTTATCCATGCACTATATAGGACACCCACCAAGTTTTACCAGTGGTTTTGTGTGGAGAAATTGAGGCACAAGAAAATATGGCACTAGGTGGGGCGTCAATGAGATGTAGAGTCCTCCTCTAGGACTCCTAACAAACCCTAACTAATCCTATTTAAAAGGGGATAACATGCGGTGCCTACCACTAGATCTCACGATGATTTTAGAGAGGCTTATGGCATGTAAGATAGAAGAGAAAATAAGAATGGCGTGCTAATTTTGTTAGGCACACAAAGAGAAGAAAAAGGGGAGGTGCTCCATGTGATGGACGCCTTACCATCTTCCTCTTCCTACGTCCATGAGATGGACATGGTTCTTCTCTCTTCCTCTCTTCTTATGTTCATGAGATGGACCTCTTGTTCTTCTTCTTCAGATCTTCTTCTTTCTCTTGAGAAGAGAAAAGAAAAGAAATCAGATTAGATCTAATTTTTTAATCCTCCTATAGATCTTTTTGATTCTCTTGAGAAGAGAGTTAAAAGAGATCAAAGATTCGACAATCCAAAAAATGATCTTTGCAAGGGAGTTAGCATCCCAGTGAGATCGAGATCCCCGATCAAATCAGCCTTGGATGGATACCTATAGAGATAGAATACTTATACGATTTTAAAAGATCTTGAAAATATCTATGGATCATCAGATCGCGGCTTCAACAGACCATGAAGATATCCACGGATTTCGGATCATGGTGAACATCTACTCACACAAAGGTAAATTTAGATTTTATTTTACTGGTATCTTAATTTGTACATATGATGATGCTTGACTTTATATTGAGATATGATCTCTATGCATACTTGATTAGAAGATCTAATTAGAGATTTATTTAATATTGTTTAATATAAGGTTATCCTAGCATAACGTTGGGACGTTATGTTGCATGGTTGTACTAGAATGATGTTGAAAGTTTTGAAAATCTCTTCCACTGTGTACTAAAAATTTTTAAAATCTCTACATGCATATCAAATCACTATGTGATGGTGTTTCCTAACAGTGGTATCAAAGTCATCTCATTATTGTAAGATAAATATTAGATTTTAAATCTAAAAATTATTTTCAAATCTGAAATCATGAATGATTATGGAAAGGAGATAGAGTTCAAGATCTGAAAATCTATTTTCAGTTCTGAAAATCAGAATGATTGAAATTCATGTGATGGATTTTATAGTCTAAAAATCTATTTTTGAATCTAAAATTTAGATTATTTTATGTTCATGCATTGATTTCAACATCTAAAATTGTTTGAAGAAATGAAAATCTGATTCTTATATTCATGCATCTATAAATTCGGTATCTAATTTTATATGATGTGAATCTTATTAGATCTGAATTTATTTTATTATATATTCATGCATGAGATGATACTTATAGATAGAGATTCTTCTTGATGTGATCTATGATGATATAGATGTTTTTCAAATTAGAGTAATTTGATTGAACATAAATTTTATAAATCAATCTTAGATCATCCTGATATAAGGTTGCCATGATATAACAAGGGTCGTTATATGGTATGGTTGTCCTAGGATAAAAAGAGATTGACACATAAAATATCATAAGAAATTAGCATGACATAAAGACTATGTGATAGTCACACATGTATTTTTCATAGATATATGTGGTGATCTCCATGAATCACTACAAACCTTAGGAGTAAGGTTACATCATGAATATATTTTAGATGGATGCAATCTCAATTTATGGTAAGGAACCAAAAGTCAAGCCAATTTGGAATAGGTTGATCTATTGGTGTCTAAGATAAGTGCTTTGAAAGGTGGTTACTTAATTAGGACCGTTGCATCAGCAGCGGAGAGCCTCCCACTGATCATCACTTACCTAACCAATTTGGTTGACCAAATTTTGATTTGGGATGCTTAGTGTTGAGTTCACCATGATTGTGTTGCACCATGAGTCTGGTCTTGATGACTCAAGATGCAATCTCACTGGTAGATCTAATTTAATGGTGCATTTATATATGATGTAAATAATAATTAAACCTAAGAAGGCCTAAATTAAATCTTCTCATAAAATATTAAGTCGATTGGTCTTCCATCATTGTAGATGTGCGGATCCTTTCAGATATTGATTGTTCTCGACTGGATACAGTGGTTCAATTGTATCAGAAAAATACAACCACTCTATAGCATGAGATGCTCCGAGAAATTAATCCTCCTATAACTTACTAACTCTTAGTAAGTCCTTTATATAATATTTATATATTAGTCCAAACATCATTCAAATTGATAATTGAATCCTATTGCGATTCAAAATCATTATTCGACATCCTGATCAGTCAGGATCTCTTTTGTGTCTAATCCTGTAGGTTCTACTCTGTCTGATAGTGAGATAAATTTTGATCTCTATCAAAATATCATTAAAACTTCTTTAAATAGTTTGAAACAATTTCAACTTTATCCATTAAGGGTCGTCAATCATCAAGATGATGCTCAATAAATTTTATGATCCACCATTGATACCTAGCAGTATATAGTGGCAATCCAGCAGAATAAAAGTAATGAATCTCTAGGTATAGCTATCGTGTGATTCAGTTCTTCTATCGTGAGTCCCGATAAAATAGAGGTCATGAAAATTCATCAAATCCATCATCTGTCATATGCAAGATTGGCTCAACTTAAGTTTATTTGTGAATTCCTATGAAAACTCTTTTCAGCATTGATACTTATTTTGGTCAAAAACTTTCTGAACTCAGTCTCGCAAATTGCATAGGACTTCTTCTTTTCTACTAAGATTGATAAATCTCACTAAATGCACATCCTATTCTTATAATGAATCTACTACAGCTAACATACATCTCAAAGCTTCGTATGGCTAGTTGATCGAGTTATGGTGTCGTCAAACTACAGCAATCTCATTATGAATAATCAAGACACTACAGGTCAAAGAACCATTCACACTATTACAGCATCGAGAATGTCACTGATGAGTGAGTAGACATCCAAGTGACTTCTTGTGTTAGTCATACTCGATACTTTTGTTCTCTAACAAATACCTACACTCTCGCTCCAGTGTCTCGACACTATGAACTCGAGACTCGTTTATCTTAAGAAAGCGATCCGTATACCAACTTATCTGAATTCATCACCATCTTCATGATGATCCTACTATCAGGAGCAGTTTATGAATTAACCACCAATGACATATGCCTCAAATTTTTAACTCTTGAGAATATGTGTTATTATCTTGTTAATTCATTGGATGATTCATGGACACATACACTGTATGAATGGTAATTAACTGTCCTAAATAATTAGGTCAAGTATGAAATTATGTCTTAAAAAGAATTAATGTATCAGTCTGATTGACTTTTAGGGCATACATCTAATAATCTCTCACTTGCACTAAAGTCAATCTGCCATAAATCTAAGCCCCATCTTTTCAAGTTATACTTTGATTCTCTGCTGGTAAGATGGTTTAGTATGTGGGTCCGTCATGTTTTCATGGGATCTACTCTGATTCTCAAAGTCCTATTTTGAAACAGTCATGAATAATCGCTCTTATATGCTAAAAATTTGATAAGATCTAGACACCTTAGCTAAAGCAATGGTGCCTCTATTATCATAGTATAGTGTTGTACCATCTGATGACATCATACTAGTTCTGCAACAAATTCTTTTAACCAGAAGGCTTCCTTAGTATCCTCATAAGTAGTGACATACACGACTTCTGAAATTTACAATGATCGAT
>KE504709.1:1342193-1355755 GCA_000441515.1 Elaeis oleifera | reverse complement strand
CCCCCCCTTGGGTTACATAGCTGGGCAACAACTTTGATTTCCCTCAAAGATCATTTACATATCCTAAGTGCTTCTTAAATACTTAGAAATATTTTCACAGCTATCCAGTACTTTTAGTCTGGATTTAACCGATATTTGCTCATGATACTCAGAGTAAAAATATATCGGGTCATGTATATAATATACATGAGGCTCTCACTAGCTAAAGCATAAGGAATCTAACTTATGTACTGTATCTCTATAGATGTGTCCCATACATCTTTTGTAGAGATTAATCCTATGCGTAAGGGGTAGAAATCTTTTTAGAATTTTTAATACTGAACCTCTTTAGTACCTCATCTATATACATCTTTTGGAAACTAGCATTCTAATAGATCTATCTCATAAATATATATCTATCTCATATATATATATATATATATATAATATTCTCAAAGTTCTCTTATGGAGAATTTCTTTAGATAATCATATTCTTATCATAGTCAGTATGGGAATAGCATTCCCAATTAGAAGGATGAAATCTACATACAATATAAGAAATATAACAATACTCTCACTGACCCTTCTTATAAACACATGTTTCCTCCTGTTGTTGATAAGATCAAACCATTTGATCGCATCATCCCTATTCTGAGATGCTTGCTTTAAAGGTACCTTTGCAGCTCTTTCTTTTGTAGATTGATTGGAATCTAATAGATACTATACTTGCTGATGGATCTACTAAGGATCAGACTTGGTTAGAATGCATCGAGTCAATTTTTGACTTCATTGCATTCAACCACTTCTTAAAATTGATATCTAACATCGACTCGTTGTAGTTTTAGGATCATCTCCATATTCCCTATATCTTATGAGAAATATTTCTTCTATATCCTTAGTTAGAATACCTAAGTATCTTTCAGTAGGATGAGAGATTCTATCTGACCTATGAGATAGAGGAGGTATTATATATACTAGCTCCATCATGAATAGGTTCTTATAAGTTCTATGACTTGTTGCTCTTCAGAGACTTTCTTTTTAAGCTCAATTATTCTCCTACTATCTGCATCTTGGATAAATTATTTCTCCAAGAATATAGCATGTCGGGTCACAATCACATTGTGATCTTGTGGAAAGTAAAAATGGTTTGCCCTAAGCTCTTTAGTATACCTTAAAATGAGCTCTAATAGACCTAACCTCTAATTTGTTCACCTATTGTCGCTTTATATGGGCCAGACATTCTCATCATGCCACATCTTATATGGTGTGATAGGAAAAACTTAAAGAAACTATTCAGCAGTAAAGCTTATCCTTAAAGGTATAAGGGAAGATCAATGATATTTATCATAGATTAGATCATATCAAATAGGGTCCCATTCTTCCTTTCCGATACCTTTGAGGTACACCAAGAAGAGTCCATCGTGAAACTATGTCATTTTCTTGAGATGGATTAGAAATTTCCATTAAGGTATACATTTTCTCGAGCTCATCGAAGAACCTTAAGGATTTTTAATTACTTTTTATCTTATATCTAAATTCTTTAAACTTTTCAAAAGCTTCAGATTTGTGTCTCATACATATACTTATACCATGAAAAGTCATCGGTAAAAGTAACGAAGTAAAGATAACCATCCCTGATTTGCATATCAAATGGGCTACACACATCAGTATGTACCACATCAAGTATCTTAGTGGTCCTTACCTTGTGTCCCATAAAGGGTAGTTTGGCCATTTATCCTTAAAGGCAGAATTTACAAACCAAAAACGACTCAAGAGTTGATGAGCTTAAAAGCTCATGCCATTTCTTTTGTTTATTCTGTCTTCTCTAATATGACTAAACCTAAGGTTCCATATGTACTTCAGATTCATCTCATTTCTGAATCTCTCAGATTCTACGACACTCACTATCTTCTCAGATATCGATATCAAGCAAACCCAACATACCTTCTGAAGGCATGTTCCTTATCTTTCCTTTAGGCTTTCCAGGTATACAGGATAGTTTCTTCTTTGGCTTACTCTCGAACTTGTGTTTCTTCATGGACTTCTTCTTCTTCCAAGTAGATCTTCTCTTGAAAGTAGAAGTCCACTCTACAATGAGAATCCTACCCTTTGAACCCTCCAAGGTCTCTTCCGTACTCACCAATATGTTCAACATTTTAACCAAGTGCAATCGATTTAATTCATGTGATAGTTTACTATAAACTATTCATATGAACTAGTAAGGGATTGTAGGATCAAATCCATTCATAATTTCTTGTGTATGGTCAAGCTTTTCCAGCTCATTCAAATCCTTAATCATTGTTAAACAATGATCATGAATAATTACTCTTGGATCAATTATCAAACGGTTTGGTAATATGGGGATATCCTGGATATGATATAAGGTTAACCCTTCAGAACCTAAACTATTTTAGATTCTCGAGCCAATTTTTATAACTTGTTTGTTAGTCAATTAGTTTCTAATATATGTGCTAAAGGATTTGAAGTCGATATTTTGTTCTATCAAAGAGTAGAGATTCAAGTTAGATTTTCGTACTTATTTTTAATATTTGTTCTAAGATCTTTTAAAATAATATGCTTCCTACTATTTTCTCGAATCTCTTACACTCCTCAGGTGGAGAAACGAAAATTCTTCGTGATTAGAATTTCAAGTGGGTACTGCGGTCCTATCAATTGGCATACCACCTCACCTAATAGTTATTAGTAATGTGTCAATCAATGAGTGGATAATTCTTATCCAATGCTTCTCAAGCAAATTATAGTGGTCATCGATCTCTAATTTTTGAAGCCTCATCTAACAATTATTGACCTCATTCCTTAGTTAAATCAGACCCACCATTTACCATCGGGTGTAAAGCGATCATTGGATCCCTCACCTAATAGTTATTAGGTCCAACCCTTGTAAATATTATTAATTATTTGATTTGATCAAATATTGGTTGAATTAAATCAGATCTAATTTGATTAGATTTGGTTTAATTTGGATTTCTAGTCCAAATCGGATTTAGACTTAATTCCTAATTGGGTTTGACTTAATTTAAATTCAAATTGGATTCGCATTAGATTGGAATTGAGTTAGAAATTAGAGTCCTATTGGACTGAGACTCTCTTCCCTTATCCACGTGCTATATAGGACACCCACCAAGTTTTACTGGTGGTTTTGTGTGGAGAAATTGGGGTGCAAGAAAATATGGCACTAGGTGGGGCGGCAATGAGATGTAGAGTCCTTCTCCTCTAGGACTCCTAACAAATCCTAACTAATCCCTATTTAAAAGGGGATAACAAGCGGCGCCTACCACTAGATCTCATGGTGATTTTAGAGAGGCTTATAGTGTGTAAAAAAGAAGAGAAAAGAAGGATGGTGTGCTGATTTTGTTAGGCAAACAAAGAGAAGAAAAAAGGGAGGCACTCCATGTGATGGATGCCTCTCCCTCTTCCTCTTCCTACGTCCATGAGATGGACATGGTTCTTCTCTCTTCCTCTCTTCTTACGTTCATGAGATGGATGGCTTTCTCTTCCTTGGTGCAAGAGTTGGATCAGCCATCTCTCTCCTCCTCCATCATCAATCCAAGAGTTGGATGGAAAGAAAGAAAAAAGAATTGGATCTTTATTTTCTTCTTCAGATCTTCTTCTTTCTCTTGAGAAGAGAAAGAAAAAGAAATCAGATTAGATCTGATTTTTTAATCTTTCTATAGATCTCTTTGATTTTCTTAAGAAGAGAGTCAAAAGAGATCAAAGATTAGATAATCCAAGAAGCGATTTCTGCAAGAAAGCTAGTACTCTAGTGAGATCGGGATCTTCTGATCAGATTAGCCTCGTGTGGATGCTTGTAGAGGCTAGATACTTGTATAACTTCAAAAAGATCTTGAAGACATCTATAAATCATTGGATCACGGCTTCAATGGACTATGAAGATATCCATAGATCATCGATCATGGCTAAAATCTATCCGTGTAAAGGTAAAAATTAGATTTTTATTTTTACTTATATTTTAATTTTATACATATGATGATACCTAGCTTTATGTTGAAATATTATCTCTATGCATGTTCAATTAGATTAGATCTAATTATAGATTTATTTTAACGTCATTCTGACATAAGATTATTCTGACATAACGTTGATACATTATGTTGTATGGTTGTTGTTAAAAAAAATTAAAAATTTCTTTCACTGCATATTAAAATTTTTAAAATCTCTACATGCATACTGGATCGTCATGTGATAGCATTCCTAACAATTAAAAGTTTGGAAATATTGTTGAATCTCCAGGATTTTCTTCCCTTCCTTTCCCCATTTTCGACCCCACCATTTCAAGCTTTGATTTTTGAACAAAAGCTTAGATTTTGACCCTCTCTGTGCTTACTAGGGTTAGGATTTTAATCCAAATCTGATGGTCTTCTGAGGGTTAGGATTTGGAACCTTGGTCTTCTGATGATTAGAAATATATATTTTTTATTTTCTTGGAAAATATGATCTCAAGCGAGAAAGGGAAGATATCGTGGTCTTCTAAGGTTAGGATTTTGCTTTAGTTTTAGCAGATTAAAATTCATCATAGAACCAATTTCCACACTAAAATTAGCTAATTCTTTATTATCATTATATAATTTTCATCATATTTAATTATACTTGACTAATAATATTTTTTCAAACAATATAGTAGTACGAGATGGTACAAGCAACTCACCGGGAGGTAGGAGAGGTGGTAGAGGATGAGTGTTGTGCCATCGTCATACTACTTCTATTGATAGGATTGGCAAGAGGCCATCATTATACCCATAAGACATTCAGGATGTCCTATATCCCATATGTCGGGCTTGTAGGATACTTCTCTCCACCATCAAGAACAAAATGATACTACTAATACTATAAAAGATACTACTTATCCTGTAAATACTCTAGATAGTGATCCATTATTAGATTAGATACAGGAGACCAGCCCACCATTGTCTGCATCATCCAGAATAAGAGAGCTAAATTAAGGGACTCTAAAACCTGTATATCCATCAACAAGATAATGTATAACAATAGAGAATGAAAAGTATGCGATAGTTAAATTACTTTAGTTTATAAAATTACTAGTATTATATTTCGATGTTACATGAACAATAATGTAGATTTCATGATCCTAAGATCATTAGAGTGATCACAGCCACAATCAAGGAATTGTACTCCAATCCTTGGCTTGTATAGAGTTTGGTGCCACAACGTATTAAACATGAGATTTGGCACCAATTTCAGATGAGTTGTAAAATATTATATAAATATTTATATTACATAATACAGATCACTACTATTCATTAATTTATAATTTTTTATTGACATGATAACATGCCACATATATATGGACTCTAGAAATGCATGCATGGATTCGTTGAGCGTATCATACAGCAACATCTAAAAAATTTAGAAGTATTCTCAATAAAAAATGAAAAGGGGCAAAAGATAAGGTAACAGAAGAGAAATGCCAAGATTATAAGGTTTCTATGGAAGAGGGGAAGCTCATTGACAATTATTGGGCCAAAAAAAATGGCTAGAGATGTCTGAAGCCGGCCATGCTAGTCGGATGATGGAGAAGGAGCGATCTATTACCAAACATTCATGTGGTTTGATACCCATCATGACACATGAGAAAAGAATGGTGAGTTAACAAATTATAAATATATAATTATTTTAGGTACTTGATCTTAAATCTTTTTACTATTCAACAATATCATGTGTTGTTTAACATAGATGCAAGAGTATGATAGAGAACCAAATCATATGGAGTTATTCAACCACACATATGATAAAGAAAAACTCAAAATATATTGATGTCAAGTCAAACAAAGTTGCTGTGAGTCATAAATTTATTTATTCAATATACTACTTACTACTTAAATATTTATATATTTATTATACTTATAGGAGTCTTATGCATTGGTCATTTCAACTAAGTATGATGATGATATCTTGTTGCAATCTTCTTTTGATGCTAATGCATGGGTGGAAGCAACTGGAGGCCCCAATAAGGATCGATTATATGGCTTTGGTCTATGATGAATAAAATATCTATACTTGGAAGTCCTTTTACATCCTACTACAAGTAGCCAGACAGCTCCTTATTCTAGCCTAATTGAACACAGGAACAATTTGAAGAGATGCTCAACAAAAAGATGGAAGAGTGCATGCAGACAGAGACTCTTGAGATAGAGGCATGAGTTGCAGCTCAGATGATAGTCCGGATACCTCATTTATTTAAAGCCTAGATATATTCAAGAGGCATGGGGTACCACTTTCAATCAATTTTTACCTCTTTTTTGATGGCAACGATCCTCCAACCGTTGATTGACTAGATATTTAATATTTATATTAACTTTATATATATAATATACTTTATAAGTATGTGAAGAATTTGTATTATATGGTATTTGACATATTTTAATGCACTTGATGGTAAACTTTAGATCTTGAATATATAATTGGTTGAATATTAACAAGTGAATCTTGATACTTTGTTTGTTAAATATGATATTGATTTTAAGTTTATAAATTTTGATGAATTTTTATGGATTTCTAATGGATTTTTACCTATAAATTTGTGAAGGATTATTTAATAAAAATGAAAAAAAATTCAAACACAATAATGATACATTTTTATAGATATTTGTTAAAATTTTCTGATGAAAAATCTGTCAGTATGAATGCCAAGTTGTAAAAAATTTCTTGATAGATAGTTTATCAAAAAAATTCTAACAGATTATCTATCAAAACATGCTGTCATAATTATATTTTTTGATGAAAATAATATTCATTGGAGAATGTGGAAAGTATATTTTTGATGGATTATCCATCATAAATCTATTAGAAAATTTTTTGATGGATATGATCTATTAGAAAAAAATTATGGACATGATTTTAACAGATGAGAATCCATCAAAAATACATTTTCTGATGGAATTATCTATTAGTGAAGTGCTTATTCTAATAGCGATAGTCATATTCTTCTGATCTCCTACAAATCTGAGGCATTAAATTGCTTTAGGTAGTATGTAAATTTGGTAGAGAATCAACTAGATAAAACAATTAAGATATTGAGGATAGTTCGGGGCCATGAATATTTTTGATCAATTCAAGATATTCTATAATGAAAATGGTATACATAGACAATTAACCATTCATAGAACTCCACAACAAAATGATATTGCAAAGAGAAGAAATTAGACTCTATTAGAAATGATCAGATCCATGATGGCACAAGCTAATCTATCCATCTTGTATTGAGGAGATGCCTTGTGGACTGTGGCCTACATATTGAATTACGTGCCTTTTATGTCAATCACCACAACTTGTTATGAGTTATAGACATATGATGCACATGCGGCCCTATGAGTCAACAACTTACGTACATGATTCTTTCCACAAATATGGAAAATGATGTCCAAGAGGAAGAAAGTACATCTTTATATCATATCCCAAACATTGTAAAGGATATGCATTTATTAATGAGCATTCAGATGGAGGAATGACTAAAATTGAGCCTTGAGATGTTTCATTCTTAGAGGACAATTTTCCTAATAAGGGAGAGATAAATAAAGATCTCTATCTATATGAGATGGTAGATTTAAAGATGTTGTTGCATCGAAATAAATTGTTGAGGCAAAAGAAGAGCTACCTCGAGCATTTGATCTGAGTGGGGGTGACATATTTATTGATAAATATATTTCAGAGAGCTCGCAACTATGTAAAAGTGTACTTCATCATCAATTTGAGATTGAAGAAAAACTTTTATGGTAGCTCTGCATGATGAGGTTAAGCCTAAACTATGCTAAAGAGCTCTACTAAGAGACAATGGAGAAAAGTAATGGAAGAAAGATGGAATCAATGAAATAACCAAGTCTAGGACTTGGTTGACTTGCCACCAGGTCGAAAGATTATTGGGAACAAATCAGTTCTCAAAATTAAGTGAAAGATGGATGCCACAATTGAAAGATATAAATATCGCCTAGTAGCAAAAGATTATACCTAATAAAAGGGTATAGACTATGAAGAAACCTTTTCACCTATTTAGATGTGAAATTAGTTCTCATTATAGCCTTGATTGCAAATTTAGATTTGAAATTACATCAAATGGGCTTCTGCTTTCCTTAATGGAGAGTTGGATGAAGAAATCTACATGGAACAAATAGTTGGTTTATTGTGCATGGCCAAGTGTGCTATACGTATGTTCAAATGTTCAATCTATGACCTCAATTAATTGTTCAGACAGTGATATTTGAAATTTCATCATGCAATTATATCTTATGATTTCAAGATGATCGATGAAAATCACTGTATTTATATCAAACATCATGAAAATAAATTTGTGATATTGTCATTATATATATATGAGATCTGATGGTTAAGAATGACAAAGAGTATGTCATAACCATGAAACAATGGTTATCCTCCAATTTTGAGATGAAGAATATGGGAGAGGCAACTTATATATTTGGAATAAAAATTGAGAGAGATTGTTTGAGAAAATTTATGGCTCTTTCACAAGAGTCCTACATCAGAAAGCTTCTTAAATATTTCTATATGCAAGACTGCAATCCTATTGACAATTCTATGGCGAAAGGTGAAGGCTTAAGTCTTCAAATATGTCCAAAACTCAAGAAGAAAGAGGAGGTAGTAAATGTTACCTATTCAAGTACTCTTAGAAGTCTAATATATGCTACAATGTGTACAAGACTAGACATATGCTTTGTCATGAGATTAGTAAGCTACAATCAATCAAACCCTAGAAAGAAGCATTCGCAGGTGGTTAAGAGGATCTTGGGATATCTGAAAGGTACAATAGACTATTCAATGTCTTATTAAGGGAATGATTTATGTTTGATAGGATATTCAGATGCAGATTGGACAAAAAACCTGGATGAGCGAAAATCCACTTCTGGCTATATTTTCTTGCTAAATAATGGCAATATTTCACAAATTGGGAAAAAAAAAGATAAAAGGGAGAAGAAGAGAGACCTCACATAAGAGAGAAAAACTCAAGAAAATACTGTAATAATTTTCTATGATTTGTGGCATTTTAGTGCTGAAATAAGTGTGCTTTCCTTCAAAATATTTGTACACACGATCTATGGTCATTGGTGCGATTTGGATCTGTTCTTTGTATTTCAAAAAGTGTTTGAGATAAGTTCAATACCACTATGCCTAATTTCTATAGCACACTAAATCAAAATTCATGCCATAAATTGATAGATGGGTGCATGTGGAATTATAATTATATTTGACTAAATGCTGAATCATTTCTTTAAAGCAATACACTATTTTATAGGAGGCATTTGGATGTTGTGCGAAAATGGGAGCAAAAGAGCTGATCATTTAAAGTTGATTTATGGGTTGAATTGGTTCTTTGCTTCTTAAATATATGACATCTAGGTTAATTTTCTCCTATACCATGGTCATAGCATTCTCTCTACCTCTAATTCCTCAGACCACTGACATTCCTTACTTCCTCTATAGAACGAAAGAAAAAGACAAAAGAAAGAAAGAATTCACCATAATGAAGTTCTTATTGGCCAAATTAAATATAGTCGTAATTGGCTTGTTCCCTTCATACTCACGCTCAATCCAATCATAGCTGCTCACATCTACCCTAGAGTAACATGGTAAATAGCTCCACTTGATCAAATTGGGTATAAGCCAAGTCCATGACAATATTAGGTGCCAATTCCTCTAGGCCAAGCCTAGCCTTGTGATGCATTGGACTCGGTTGATTTTGATTTCACTGAACTCATTATTCCTAGCTTGAATTTCCTTAAGCTTGAAAATTCAAGCTTGGCTTGGCTATTGGGATTGAATTTTGCCATGCTAACTCCAAACAAGGCATGCTAACTCCAAAGCAAGGCATGCCACTTAGCTAGAAAGGCATTTGCTATAGTATTCAAAGGTTTTTTTTACATCCTTTTACGACTATGTATGCTTATACTATTAAATTTTGCTTTTAGTTGCATTAAAAGTCATCACAAAAGACCTAAATGTCACTACTAAAACTATTAGTGGCGACCAAAATGATTATGAGTAAAATGACTGCCGCTAATAGTTTTAGTGGTGACTAATACCTCATCGCCATAGAAGATCGTACTATATACGTCGATCGAATACTTCATTAATGTGCAAACAAGTAATGACATGAACTATTACCATTATAAGTCCTACTTTTATGACATCACAATATGCTACTAATGGACAAACCTATCCATGACGATATTTGTCATCACCAAATATGGAACTAATTGTGACAACCTATTGATGCTAGTAATACTCAATTATAACTAGTGATAGTTTTTGTCACCATTAAAGGATTACTTTCTAGTGGTACAACAAGTGCTAGTGTCATAACAAAAAAATTATAATATTAATGATAGTAATCATTACTATAAATGTAATTTATTATTGCTATTTAAACTTTATATGATAGACTTTTTTCCCACCTATGGATTCATAATAGACACCTCTATTTGTATGATTCATTGCAAATGGAATTTATTCTATTGACATACATAATAACCATACACAAGTTGTAAAACCTATATCCATTCACATAATTACAAATATTCTTAAAAATAAAATATGTATTATCCAATAAAATATAGTTCTAAAATCTATGCATGTCCATTCCTAAAATATTTGTAATACAAGTCTTTATGCAAATTCCAATTATAAATATCAAATATAATATAAGCCAAGATTCATTTTCTTAATACATCAACTAGCAACTAGCAATTGCTAAGTATGTAACCAAAAGGAGTGCCAACCATTTATCATCCAACTAAACTCAATCACGCACCAGATCCCTACACAACAAAAAGAAAAAATGTATTAATTAACTTAGATGTCAAATCGTAAGCTATGAACAAATTTATCATACAAGCTTAAGATAAAATTATAAAAATTACTAAAGAAAACTAACTAATTAATGATGTTAACTACTATATTTATCGAGTCAGCCAAGGATTGTGATGAGGATAAACTAGAATATAGATGAGAAATTGTTGAGCCCATGATTAATTTTGATGATTGTCAAATTTTAAGTAATTATGATTCTAATCATGTGTTTCAAGATTGGATATAGAATTTTTTAAGTATTCAAAATAAAAATTTATCTTAAGGATAAATCCTTTCAAGATACCATGTCAAAACACTTAAAAGAACAAATTCACATAAGTTGGGATGGCTCGATATAAAGAAAATAAGATTGGAAGAAGAGAAAATAAAATTGAAAGAAGTAAATATATTTAAATGAGATTGGAGCTAAGAAATTTAAGTTTAGAAGGTCAAAAATTGATGAAAATAATATTGAAAAGTTTTAAATCAACTCCAGAAGATTTTGAGTCAACTCCGACATATTGGCATACTTAGCACGTCAACTGAGTCGACCCAATGGAGGTCTGAGTCGATCTAGTCTCAGAAGGCAGCAAAAGACAGAAGGCTGAATTTTCAAGCTACATTTGCTGTGTCGATCCAAAGATCAACTGAGCTGATCCAGTGAAGAACTGAGCCAACTTAGAGAAAAATTGAGTCGATCCAGTAACTATAATGGCTAAATTTTTAAAACTTCAATTTTTTGCCTAAAACGACTCCCAACGGCTAGTTTCTCTCTTTCAATGATCCAAACTCATTCTCTAGTCATTGTCAAGCTTATTTAAAGATGGAGAATCAAAAAAAAAAAGGAGAAAAGTAGATTTACAAAGAAAAATCTTAAAATTTATAAGAACTTCATTGAATATCTAAGAGAAAGAGAAAAGAGAGAAATTTGAGCATCATTTCAGAAAGCACTCAAGAGCATTCTTCCATAATATCTTTAACACTTTCTCAATCCTTAAAGAAGAGTGATCAAGCTTCCAAAGATCAATATTTCAACCTCTTCTTTGCACATTATAAGAGTTCCTTTTATTTTATTTTATGCTGAATTTATTTATTTTTATATTTTGATTTTTCTATAAGCTTCTTTGGGAGAAAAAACTTGGGGTTAAAGATCATCCAAGCCCATAATTAGATGTTGTAAGTTTTGGTTGGTTGGCCTAAAAAATCAACTGGATTCAATTGTGATCTCAAAAATAATTATGTAAGATTTTGGTTGGGGAGCCCGAAAAATCAACTAGGTTGATAGTAAGTCCCAAAACTATCGATGTAAGATTATGATTGGTGATCTTGAAAAATCAACTAAATTTATTTATGAGTTTGAAAAAATAAATATCCTATAATCAAAGAGATTATAGTAGAATTTTCAAAGAGAACTTGAAGAGTAGATGTAGGTGCAGGGTTGCACCAAACCACTATAAATTTTATATATTTGTGTTGTACTTTAGCTTCTTATTTTACTTATTCTACTTTTTTATCTTGCATTCATTAAGTTATTTCTACTACTGGATATTGTAATCACCATACAATCACTCAAGTTAGGTTTAAATTGAAGTACATAATTGCCTTAAAGTACTTAATTTGACTAAAAGTTTTAAAGAATCCAATTCATCTCCCTCTCTTTGGATTGTTATCTCTGGGCAATAAGTAGTATAGTATTGGAAAATGTGTCCCAAAAACCAATCGTCAGCCTGTTGACGGTTGAGCAATCTTGTATTGTAATTGATTTGTTAATAATAAAATATATTTTGGTATTTTCATCATAAGTTTTATTTTCTAACGAACTTCGTTGTTATGATGACTATTCAGATTCAATAAAGAGAGGATTTATCGATTAGTCCTTAAAATTATTCACGATCAAATGATAGGCTGCTAATGAGGACGACAGCTTCTATCGAGCATAGGTCGCTGTAGGCCATATGGGTTGGTTGTCCTCTTAACCAAGGAGTGTGGAGACACTAGTATGGCATACAGATGAGATGTAAGGGTACATCTGCTATCGAGAATGTCTCTGATGGGATATAGGTATAAGTGTCCCTTAGACCTGAGATCACCTCAGTGACTTGCCAGCAACTCACTGTGCTCTGGTACTGGACTAACTGAATTTTTAATTCAGTGACGGAAGGCTTCTGGGCATAGTCAAGTACTTGTGAAGTTAGAGTATGATCGAAATGGGATTGATCACTCCAAGAGTTGGAGAAGAATGAGTCACTGTATTTCAATTTAGCAAAATCTTGGCCAGAGTAATCCATCAGATAGATTTGATATTTTGAAATACAATGTGGACAATCTGATCAGAGTTGACAGTTGAACTCTGAGGTGTCCTATGATCATTTTGGTCAAGGAGATGAATTATATGAAAACTATATCCGCATGGGTTCTAAGGATGTTGTTCTACACATTCGACCTATCCGATCGTCGGGTACCATTGCTAGATGGTCACTTCGATTGGTATAAAAATTTATTCTATGCTATCGGCTTAAGTTCGGATCTATAAGGTCACACACATTAGAGTTCATGATTCGATCGGATAGTTGATCAACGATTAAGAATAGTTCTAGGGTTAAATGATCAATATGATTGACATTTAACCTAGTGCAAGCATTGCAGGAGGATCGATTAGCAATTCGATTGCTAATTGGCTTAATTTGATTAAGCCAATGGGCTGAGATTAAGTCTAATTGAATATG